>BMAO01010085.1:0-28402 GCA_019973975.1 Trichonephila clavata
AACATTATGCCTCCTTTGCCATATTTGATAGTTGAAAAAGGATTCTCTTTCTTAAGATCTGTCAGGAATTTTGCAGGCAGATTTTTTTTGTAATTTGGCATCAAAACAACAAAAATATTTTGGGCATATTTTGTTGTTTTGATGCCAAATTACAAAAAAATCTTTTCAATTGATATATTACATTTTTTTGAATAATTATGTGTCTTATTTAGATGTTTTTTGGTAAAGGTCTTAGCTCTTTTCACTCGAGAGATAATGGTTTCTTGATATGTACTCGGCCATGATAGTCACCTTTTTCAGTTGCTTCGAATTGTGGTTAAAGTCAAACTTTTTTGCGCAAGATCTCAGCTACACTTTTAGCTATTTGTGAAGCTTATAGTCTTAGATTTATTTTTGTAGAGCGTATTACAAAGCAAGATTCCCGAGATGACACTGCAGACGGGTGGCCAGATCTTGGCGTGGACATTAAAATTTCAGTTGATTTGTAGTTAGTGAACTCTTTTTGAATCAACGAATGTCTCCTATTAACAGTTTGTGCAATTTTCTTAAAATTTCCCCCCTTTTCTGAATATTTCTGATGATTATTCTTTCAGTAGTACTCAATCTCTACTGTTGCCTGCCATGGAACCACAAAAGTTTTCAAATCTCAAATCCTAAATAAATTGTAAATAAGCTTATAATTACTTAAAAACATGATTTACTGGACTTATTTTACAATGAAAGGTCTTTAAAAGCTCTATTTTGTAAGTGTACGCAGACTTTTGGCGCGGATGGTTGGTGATTATTTTGATGGGGGTCATTCTTGTTTTTTTATGGTAAGGTGATATTTGTTGCTGCTGCTTGAATAAGGAAGTTTTGAAGAATCCCTGACAACTATCTTGATTTTCTAAAGCGAGATTTTAATAGTAATTATAGTGTAAAACACATAAGATGATTGCCTGTACGCAGACTTTCGGAGGGCAAGTGTATGTTTAATGCTTAAATATTTTAAGGTTATATGCTTGTAAAACTATTGAAATTATTAAATTTTTTTCAAAATGTTTCAGTGATTATGCACAGGAGCATTTTATTAATGTCGCAAACAATAAGCATAGTTTTACCAATACGAGAATATCTTTTCTAAATATTATGAAAAAAAAAACATTATTTTACATCAAATTTATGCAACCAAAAATTAGTTTCCATTTTTTCTATTTTAATATTTTTAATCATAAAAAATCAGTACTCATAATTATATTTTCTTTATATTTAAAAAAATTATATATTAAAAAACAAATAACCACAACTTTAAGGTTGTTGTGGGATTTCATGTGCGTGATGTCATATTTTCAATACGTTATTCAAACTGAAACCAATACTGCATTGTGCTTATTGTACACAATATTATATAAATTTATGATTTAATTCGGTAAAATGTATAATTTAATAAATTCTAATTCTCTAACATGATTATAGCTATGTTCATAACATAACCTTTTTAACCTAATGTTTGAATTGAATTGCCTGATTTATTTTAAAACGAAAAAATATCAGATTATCTCTTTGAAATAATGCATAACAAACTGAAAATTTGATACATATATGACCTATTTCGATTTCTAACTCAATATTAATGGACGTGGTTTTCACACACAAGCACACAGCTTTCATGTTCAGTTGCTGTAAATAGACGGTTAATTAATTGAAGTTTGTTTCAAGTATGTCAGACATATTAGATCAGTGCATGCATTCTTGAATAATAAGATTACCCAATCCACATGTGATGGAATCGGTTATATGGTACTTATCAATTAATGCACTGCTGCATTTTAAAGTTTGAATGTTCGTATTTCGGTGAAATTTTGTTAAATCAGTTTACGGAATTTCGGGGCTTCTGGACAGACCTAGTAGCAATAATAGTTTGAATTGCTATATTTTCAAATTACAAAATCAATAATTTCAATTATTACTAAAGCTTAAGTAGCTTCCGGAAATTATTTTTACTTTTTTTAAGGGAAGGTAATAAAACATATTGTCTGTAATCTCATATACTTCATTTAACATTCATTCAATTATAAGAAATGCATACACACTTTTCGAAATTCATTAAAAAAAAAAACACTTCTTTAAACTTTTTACAGTAAAGGATACAGCGTTTTAAGAAAATAACCAAGAATTTAAAAGATTAAAAGAATCAACAATATACCATTAAATTCATAAGAATCACGCAAAGTCAATGAAATTATACCGAGTTTTAATAATCAGGTATTGAACGTCAGATGAGTTATCGTTTGCTACAATAAAAACATTTCCAGACTTACAAAAGGAACTCTAAGAAACTTGTATTGCACATTTAACGGAAGTATTCGTTGCATAATAATATTGCTTAATTTTTTAAAGTGCCATAAAAACTTTACATCAAGCATTGCTTAAAAATTCATTTAAAAATTCAATATTTTATCTGAGAGTATATAATCACTACCAGCTTATTAGCATAGATATTTTTTTAAAATAGTAAACTAGTTATATTGGTATATATATATATATCAAAAGATTCTTTACAAATAAATTAGTTTCTGGATATTTGTCACCAAATATTTAATTTCATATCTTAGTTTATTACTTACGAATTCAGTGTTGCGAAAATATTTGCTCAATTGAAAAAGATTTTAAAGTAAAAAAGAATTTTTAACAGCCATTAAACCATTGTATGGACATAGAATGCAATTAAATCAATTAAAGTCACTGATAAAAATGAATTAATTACAATGATGAATGACTTGCTATAACTCTTTTGACTTTTAAGAGAATAATTTTAAAAACTTCCTTTTTACATTAGGCACCTGTCACTTACTTTACAAAGTGCACATTCTCATTGTCTTAGTTAATATATTCTAAATTAAAAATGTTATGAAAGAAATTCGTTCTTAAATTTTCCAATTACGTTGACTTATTAAAAGCATATAGCTAAGAGCATTTTAAATGTGACACCATTTGGTGTAGCTATGCATATGAGTAAATTAATTACACAATAGAAAAATATAGGCTTATTTAAAATACTTGTGTCTTATTTCAATGTAAAATAACACATTTGTTCAGAACTATTTTTAATTACAATAAAATATATGTATTGGATTGATTATAAAACTCTGTGTTCAAATATTTTGTCAAGGAACATTAAATTTACTATGCAAGCAAAACATTTGAAAATTATTACGTCTGTGTGTTCAAATCTCAAAATAAAAATTATTGAAACATAATAATAATAAGAGATTCAGAATGAAAGAAACATACTAAAGGAAGAACGTAGACTATTCAGTTACATTAGTTTTCTTACTATTTATTACTGTAGAGTCAAACAGATGGCGCCATAGTTAAATGGAGAGTTATATAGGCACACTTGCCCCAGTAACTTCAATACACAGTTTGTATTTATGCAGTTGACCCACTTTACTTTTAATTTTAAATTTGTCATTAATGATCTCAAAGATTTTTGATAAGTTATGATTTTAACGTCGGTTTATTGATTATTTCAATACGTAACGTTGTACAATTTTTTAATAGTTCTTCATTTCTTCATTTTTTTATATGCTTGAAATAGTACTAATAGATTACGCGAATTTCCCTTTTTATTGCACTATATGTCAAAAATTTCTGCTGTAGGGGAAGGAAGGCTATGATCACGCAAAGCAAGTGTAACCCTATTTTTCTGTCCTTAATCAGTAACGGCTGTAGAAAACGTAATAGTTTTCAAGTTTGGTCAACTATTTTTTTTTTGCCAATTTATATTTTGTTTGTAGGTTTCTTACATTTTGATTTTTGTTTCAAATCCATTTTCATATATTTTTTGCTTTGTAGGATTTACAATATGTATATAAAAATATAGTTATATACTTAAGATAACTATTGTCATGATATATATATGTATATATACAGTCGACTCTCGCTAATTCGTAGTATAAGCTCAGTCCCTAGAAAAACTCTTGATATTTCGAAAGAAAACAATACGTTTTCGTACACTCAATATTTCGAAGTAAAATCTATGGTTGGGCAAATTTTAAAAGGCAATAAATCGTAGTTATCTTGTAAACTCTCCATAATTCCCAACACTTACTATCTAGAATCCTATAGCAAACAAATTGGAGCTTACAAGTTTTGTGTTGTAGTGTCTCTCGTGTAACGTAGCCCTTTTGATGATCTTCTGTCTGCTACCTCGTCATTGTATTTCCCGGTTTCTCATGCTAAAAGACACTTTTATTACTTTTCTTCTTCAAGTGGTCAGCTCTGGTGGCCGAAACTGTTGTCAGCCGTCCATATTTTTCGTTTAACCTATGTGTTCAGAAGGATGATCTGCTATTGTGATGCGTAGGATTGTGTTTTTTGTGACGAACTGACATAACTATTTATGGCTCCTTTGTGTGACTTATAGCATGCAGTACCAAATAGGACAGGGACCGAATTGGTCTTTCCCTTGAAGAACCAATGGTTTTGAGAATAGTGTCTGAAGGAACCAATGCGAAACGATTTCATTTTCAATGAGGAACGGAAGAGGTTTGGTGGAGCGTGAAAAAGAATTACTTCGAGTAAATGTATTATTTTAATACATGAATTTTAACTTATGTATAGCATTTATACTGTATTACATGTACTTTTAAAAATATTTAAAAGTAAGTTTATACATATGTACATTTGTTGTTTTATTACTCAGTTTCAAATTTAAATGTGTTAGAAAAAAAATTCAAGAATTTTTTCTTACCCTCTTGATAATTTGAAGTTTTTCATTGTTCCCTTTAACTTTTAACTATCGAGAGGCGACTGTATATATATATATATATATATATGTGTGTGTGTGTGTATAAATGTTAATATAAACTGTGGTTGTGTACAAAATAATTCATAACAGCGTTACGAAAGACTTTTTTTCATAGAGAGTGATTATAACAATGAGATTAAACTTGCATGTGAATATTTATCATTTAAAAATTAATTAATATACTTTCAAACAATTTTAAGTCACAAGAATTTTTAAATAATATGAGTAATACTCACAATAGGAGTTATAACTTTCCCCAAATTAGAAATAAACAGTGACATTTAAGTAAATTTCAAGATTTTGAACTAAGTAATGCGTTTCAAAATTAATTTATTTAATGTCATGTCGTATCTGCAGAAATCAACAGTCTTATGAGAGTGCAAATATATTATGGTCAGTACAATATGTTTTTAAAAGGAATAAAGCAATATTTCTTTATTTAATATTTCTTTTGGGAAAAAAATATTTACAAAAATTTTAGTTAACGCTTTTGAGTCAAAGCACTTTCTTAAATCAACATTTATATTCTCTACATATCAAGTAAACTTATTACACATATTTTCAGGTATTTTTTTTAATTTTAGGGTGTTTGTTTTCAAAAAACATATTTTATAAAAGAGAATGGTGTTAAACGCGTGTTTTGCTGATACTTGAGGAATTTTATATAAAATGTTCTCATTTTATTTGAATCTATAAGACGTACTTTAGGTCAAGCAATAACGATATGAAAAGTATTATTTATTAAATTTAATAGTAAGTGACCTTAAATGTTTGTAAGCAATAATAAAACCTTATTAATGAATCCATTGGTTTTTACACATAATGGGATTAATCTTCTTTCAGAAATGTACCATTTATCTTTGTCTGCAATGTTACAGAAAGAAAAATTACTGTGCTTAAAATTGACTTTAATAACTCTTCGCATTGTATCCATTAGAAGAAACAAACATTACCACAAAAAGTATGTTTCTCTGGCAGTAGCACACTCTGGTGTGCACTTAAGATCAGGCTGCAATAAACACACAGGACAGCTATTTTTTCCTTTTATTCCTCTGGATATTTTTTATTGATACAAATGATCTTCGACTGAATTTTTGTTAATGTAAGTATATTCAAAATCATTTGTTGTGAGAAGGTTTGTAGAAATGGTGTGGCTTTTGAAATGGTAACAAAGCTTTTATAATATCTTCGGCGACAAACTGTGACCTTGGCATGGGTGTTTAATAGAACCACCGAACTAAACGTCCAAAGCTGCAGCGTGCATTTCTTAGACGACTGAAACCAAAGGAATCCTTATGCTGGCCAGTCGTTAAGGACTTTTATTTCTGTCCTTTTTGTTGTTTTCAACTTGCAGAAGGAGATGTCGCTGCATACCCTTTTCATAGAGAAGAAAGTTGCATTTTCTGTTTTGACTTGCTGAAGGATATTTATAGAAAATTGTTTTTCCAACCAATTACTGCAATTGCCATACATCTCCAGTGGATTTGAGTGTCGTTGGAACCTTTTTCCGTTGTGGGTAATCTCTTGTTGTGATGATGGACCTAGTTGGCAAGTGCGATGTTGCCATTTTTATTCCGTAGTCGTGATTTGTTGAAAATGTTTTAGTTAGAATCTTTATGGAATGAATACATAATCAACCAGAACTGATAAGAGCCATCTAGTGTTCAATTCCTAGGTCACATTTTCGGTGACAGGCTGTTGACCTTGGCAGGAATGTTTATATTTTTCACCGATCTACCGTTTTACAGCTACGGCGTGCATGCCTTAAGCCAACGTTTCTCAAACTGTTGGGCGCGTCCCTCTAGGGGGTGTGATAACCCTACAAGAGTGGCGCGAGTGTGTCAAAAAATCAAAAAAATAAAAGATTATTTTAAAAAAAATTATCAATTGACTGAAAGTAAGCACAACAAAATACATTCTGACATAATAATTAAGAAAATACACATTTACACCAGCGTTTCTCAAACTGTGGGGCATGATAATCCTACAAGCATATCGAAAATGAAAGTTTCAAAAAAATTAATTTACTGGAATGAATTAAAGCAAAATATTTTCTGACAAAATAGAAGATACACATTTAGACTGATATTAATTATATTTGACAATATTACGTCATCTCCACTTCAAGCTATCTTTGATCATATGACCAAATAAAAAATTTTTTTTTGTTTGATTTGTGCTGTAATCCCACGATGAGAGATTTTTTCATTATGCTTTCTTTTTAAACCTAAAATACTACTTTTTCAGAGAAAAAATTCATCACTGTCATTTAGGGGAGTTGTAAATAATGTATTTCTGTTGCGCTTTATTCCCTGTGAAAGAGTTCTATGATATTTGGAAAATCACAGATTATTAAAGGATTATTTAGGAGATTTATTTTACGAGGATTCTGAAACATATAAAACTTAATGAAAAACGTTTTACACAATTATTTCTTAAAACTGATATCCACATTTTTATATTGATTACACTTTCAAACAGGGAGTGATCGCGCGAGTCGCAAAGTAACCTCAGACTCTCAAAATCGTTAATTCCGGAAAAATTGGTTATTTGTTACCATATGACCGTGACAGTATTCTCCTATATGACTGTCTGCAGAGGAACTAAAATGTATTTGTCACGTATCTCCCTCTGCTTTGGGAGTGGCAAACGTTTCTTTTCAATATCATAGAAAAAACGATGAACATGAAACGAAAATGAAAATGCCTGAAAATGACATTCCTGTAATGTTAGCGAAAAGTGACTGCGATTTGCGTCCTTTATTAAGGTCTCACACATTTAAAACATTTTAGTTCAGTTTTAATGGATTTTTTCTCAAATTATCAAACAAAAATTGAAAAGTGTTTGAAAGTTGGTAAGTATGTTTTCTCTTTGTTAAATTATTCACTAGATTGTGATTTTTATCGTGTACAATAAAAATAATTATAAAAAAAAGGACTGGAGTGACTCAGTTACCCCGCGCGACCATTAACGTTAGTATCGAGTGCGCGCCTGCTCCCAGATTAAAACATTTTGAAGTCTTCTCGCTTTAAATATTAAAAATAACACAATTATTCTTCATCGGAATTTTACATTCTTTTTTCATTATTTAACATTAATTCTAATTCTGTGAGGTTCAAAATTACAGTTGACGGACTGCAACTCTTTGGCAAAAATATCTCCAAACTTGGTTTCTACGATCTCAATTGCTGCTGGCAAAACACGCTCTCTTCGCCAATAGTATGAGGTTTTTACATCTGGTATTTTGTATGATACTTTGTAAGAAGTAAGTAAAGCTTTGTCATTCACTGACAACGTTTTTTTAAAAAAATGCTTTTTGTTTTTCGTATGGTTTTAATATTAATTCAAATAACTCTCGAGGCTTGTTAACGTATTTACTATGAAGCATTTCCAAAGGTCTTTTTAAGTTCATTAGATTTCATACTATCTGTCCCACCAATATATTTTTAAACAAATAACACACACAGGTGCTTTTCTTCTATTATTTTAGTAGTGGTAAATCGAAAATTTAAATATTCTTGAGAATACTTACCAGATTTAATTTTCGGAACCATGCTCGTCTGTTCACTTGTTGATGCTTTATTATCGTCCAATGCTCGCTTACGACTTAACAAATATATCCATGTTTTGTCAATCTACTGCCGTAAATGCTTAATACGGTGAATTATAACTAAAGCGCAAATTATAAAATGTGCATTCTAGGTAGATTCGGTAGCTATAGAAGTATCGACTCCACCAAGACTAACTGAAAATATACGAGGAACAACATTTTTATATGTTTTCCGCATGCGTCCGATAAGTTGCTCAGATTCACGAAGACGTTCGCGAGAATGCTAGATGTGATGAATATAATAGAGAACAACATAGACCCTAGACTATTTTTCTAATGACATTTCTACTTTTGGAAATGGATGATGGAGGAAATATATCTTTAATTAAATTTCATTTTGTGTGTGTGTGTGTGTGTGTGTGTGCAATCTGCTCCAATTTAAAAATTAGCGAAAGTAAAAAAATAACATAACGTCTATCCTATGAGTTAAAAATAATTTGCTTAAAATATATATTATTTAAAAGTAACATGTACAAAATTTAAAATTTTTTGTTAATCTGTACAGTTTATAACTAAGTTCATATTGTAGCTTTAGTACCGAGTTCATTATTACTTTTATAATTCAATACTTTTATTATTGTATAAGTGGGGCGTGATAAAAATTATGATTGAAAATTGGGTCGCCAGTAGTGAAAGTTTGAGAAGCACTGAATCACACAAATATTATTTTCTTATAAATTTATCAGTACTGTACAATGTATTTGAGAAAAAAAGTTATCAATAGTAAACGAAGAGAAAGTTTAATAATTAACACAGACTTCCATTAGATTGTCATTTCAAAATTATATTCTAAATTTAAAATGTATCATGATAATTTTTGCGGTTATGGTGTTACTTATCACACCATGATTAAATATATTATGAATGAGATAAGTTTACATCCATTTCAGAAGATGAAGTTACTAAACATCTTTATTCCACTTAATCTGCTATTATCGTATTTCCCTAGTGGGTTTATAGTTCTAAGGCAACTCATTAAATCCATCATCAGATTCTTTCATAGCCAGATACAACAGGATAAAAGACTACTAATCTGAATTTAAAAATATAGACATGAATTATTTCTCTGATAAATAGAACTAAACACACTACTTCCAACGAGTTCTTGTTGAAAGAGGAATAACATATACCCAAGCTCATCTGCCTTCCTTCATATGTGAAAATGTGAATACAATATGTGAAATGAATCAGAAAATATGGCACGTAACATCCCCAAAATCGATTCAATAAGTAAAGTTAAATTAGTTTAATGGTATCAGCCTTCCAAGTCGACAAGAAGAGAAATTCGAAATATAGAAAACATCTAAAAAAAGAGCATCATAATCAAAGACTACACTAACTATCACATAATATGAATTAAATTATAACTGGTACTAAAATTTTTATTAGTATTCTCGGTTAATAATAATTTCCTTTTAATAATAAAGAGGTTCTTTACCACTTTCTGAGTGATATTAAAATGCAGGCTCTGTATTCCTGTAGTTATACAGAAATATTTTTCTCTGTTTCCATAATATATCATACTAATACATAATTACACAAGATAGTCACCTACGTTTCATTTTCATGAACAGTGAGTCAAAGGTGTTTGTTCATTAAAATCGTATTAAGGGTAATGAAGAGCGAGAATTATAATACGAGAATTCAACCGCGTAGTTTATTTAATAACTATAATCTAAATTCCATTACCAAAACAATTATGTTACTAATTTACGCTTAACTACCAAAATATCAGCCTCCTCTAATTCTGTAATTATCCTACATGTATTGTTGTAGCATTTCTAGATTTCTCAAGCTATGTATATCATTGACTATCATTTGCCGAAGCTAGATATTACCATACATGAGTAAGGAAAACAATTAAATTTTTGAAAAGTTATGAAAGAACTTGGACTCATTAAACTTTATTACACATTTTATAATATAATTTTCAATTAGTTAATAGCTCAAATTTATATTACATACTTAAATATATATATATATATATATATATATAACATATATATATATATAACCTGTAACATGTTCTGCGTATACGCAATGTATACACAGAACAGAATTTCTACTTAAATTTCCTGTTCTGCGGATTCATATTTTTGTTCTACACACATGAACGTAAATAATTTCGTAAAGTGTTAATTAAATTGTAAGCAAGAAAGATTTTCTATGTACAGTTATATGACTTTTCATTTAATTGAGAATAATTATGTGACTTATTCCTCTTTATGCTGTTAACCACCGTAGATATATAGATAACTTTTATAGTTTCAAAATGAATGGTTTTAAAAATTTGCTAACATATTTCAATATGAAATAAGAATGTAATGTATAACTTAAAATTTGTAGATGAAAAAAAAAAGAACTAGAAACGTATGGAAATTAAAAAATACTAAACCTTTTTTTTCTTATGAACTTCTAGAAGAAATTTTAAGTAAAAGTGTCATCCATTGTTAGATAGCGTAACTTTACTTACTTTTATTTTTTTTAAACTCTTTAGAATGATAGTGAACACGCAAGTAAGAAATCGAAAACAATAAATGAAAGTTATAGGTTCCTGTTTTCAAAATATCCGAAATGATTAAATTTGCTTTAAAAATGTATCCTAACTTAAATATATAACGAGTTTACAACTATATTTTGCTTAAACAATAGTAATTTGTTTTAAAGTTATCTGTTAATGAATGTAATAATAGAAATATTGCTCCCAAAATAGATGAATGAGCACTTTAAAATAGTTTTAAAGTTGGGAATATTTAACACAGACCATTGTACAATTTAAAATTTATTAGTTGCATACCAACAATGCAAATGAATTTTTACGGGAAATATTCCAAATTGCAGGATAGCATCGGGTTCAGACGTGCATTTCGTTTAACTAACTTTCAAGGCTGTTGTACTAAGACATTTGGCATAGGAATGTTGCCTTCTGAAACAAGCGTGAAATATGCAAATGAGCTTCATTATTCTAGTTGAAGTGTACTAAATAGGAGAGAGAGAGAGAGAGAGAGAAATTAGACAGTGTTATGGAAGCATTCCTACAGCTGAGAAACTTAAAAGAAAATCAGAACTCTTTTGCTTCTATCGAACACTGTTGCAAAAAATCTATGGTTTAGATATTACAACATAACTAAATGTTATTATTATTATTCTGAGTGTTCAGATTCGGGTTAAGTGAAACAGCTCAATATATTTAATTTATTTTGATATTAATGATTTAAAGTTTAAAAGTGTTCGGTAGCCGTGGTGGCCTAGTGGTCAAGGTCAGGATATCATGCCTGGCATGTCAGGAGTTAGACCTAGTGCCACTGAAGACCCGCAATGTCGAAGGGGCCGATGCGAGATACATCTGGCGAGGCTCAAATGTTCTCCCGTTCAATTAGGAGAGAATGAGGTAATTAGGAGAGGATGTAACATCTAAGGTGTTGTCTTCGTCAATTGATCATGGTTCAAAAGAACGAGGTCCGTCACCAATAGTCCTAATGTAGTTTTATAGTGTGGCGCTAGTAGGGGAGACCGGGGCAAGATGACTATGTTAACAATTTTTTGTTGTTTATTAATTTATTTTTAAGAGTAGTGAAATTAATTTTGCATGAACTGTTAGAGTAGACCTTTGTAGTATTAAAATCTACTACCATTTAATTTTTCAAATAAAAGAAGTAAAGAATAATTTTATTTTTTCAAAGTCATCTTGCCCCAGTGCTGGGGCCTCGGGACAGGATGACAACACTGAAAAAGGTTGAACATATTTTATCTTTTGAATATGTTACATGGTTTTCCAAATGGTACCTGTGTTTTTACATCTTACAAAGTATCAAACTAAGCGGAATGGGTTGTAACGTAATGTTGAAGTGTTTAGTTGTGTATCTAACAATATTCACAAATAAAAATGTCATTTTCATCATTGGGACATTGCTCATGCCAGCACTCTTGGCATTTACAGCACTGGATCCATTCTTCTGTTGGAGAGTTACAATATTCCTCTTCACAAGCAGGATATTTTTTTCCGTCTTTGAAGTTGTGTTCCCTCTTGAACACCGTCTTTTGAAGTTGATGCAACTGGAATGTTTTGCCTGAATTTTATAGATTTAGACCTACAGGAACTAAGTTTGAGTTTTCTTACTCCCTTTTTAGCTTCACGAGCTTCTTTTCTCTTTTAAAACTTCCTGTTCTGACTTCTGCTTTTCCCTTTGTTCTAACATTTCTTTGATGGGTGTCCTTATAAGAATGCTAGAGCTCAGCTCTTTGCTTTTTCTTTTTTCTCACATTATGTTGGTTTAGGCCAGGGGTCGGCAACCTTTTAGCTGTGGCGTGCCAAACCAATCTACCAATACGGTTAAGCGTGCCACACAGCAGGGGATTTTTGAAACAATTTGATTCCCGCGATAATGCATGTAAAGTTAGAGAATATAACTCTATAATTTAGATATTTACAGTTTTACTATATATTAATTTTACATCACTTAAAGATATTTCTTAACATAAAAATAAACAGCATAAAATATAAGTGTTTCTCTTCATTATAGTAAAATAAAAATTTTAATGTTTTCGTAGTGCTTGCATCTTTCTACTTTCATATCGCAAAATCAGGGGATATAATTTGTGACTAACAATTTCACATGATTGCCAGCATTCATGTGAACAATTTCTTCAATTGTTAAACAATTTCTTTGCGGAGAGAGACTCGAAACATTTTTACATGAGGAAATGCTTTTTATTTAGATATGTAAAACCAAAAGTGGAAAGGAGAGTACATGCAATTTTCTCTCTTTAAACAATTAAATTTTTCCAGCAATGACATTTAAAAAGTTAAAAAATAAATGAAATTTTTTCTTTAGATTTATCTTTTAGAACTTTTCATAATTCCATAAATATCCATGATTCTGAAGATGTTTGTCAAATAAGATCTTTTATAAATTTATCAAATTCCATTCACTCAAAAATTGACTAATTTGTTGAGTTTTGCAGAGTGCCACCGAGAACAGTTCCACTTGCCACAGATTGCCAACCCCTGGTTTAGGCAATAGTTTGAAATAAAAAAAAACACTAACAGGCTTCTTTGTTGCATCGAAATCAGCATTTATCGTAAGTTCTGATTTTTCTGGAGGGTTAATATGTTGGTTTTCTTCTACCAGGGTCTGAAGATTAGCACTATTATTCTCAGTTTCATCGCCAACAGCATCATGGTTAGTAAGTTTTGCCGCAGCAAAGTCAAGTTCGCTAAACACTAGACGATTATGAGGCTCGATCCCACATTCTTTAAACCCTTTCAACGCCATTTCCAATTGTAGCTGCTTTGAAGTAAATGATGCTCAAAACCTCACCAATATTTTCTCTGTGATAGTTTGTTCTGAATGACTAAACATATATATATATATATAAAGCTATCACATGCTTGGCTATAGTACGTTTTTTAAATTGGTCGAAAAATGATAAAACAAGGGGCTGGAGACGATTGATGTGTGGGGTGGCAACCCGACCATGATGATGCTTTTCGCTCTGCCATATAAGATAGCCTACTAAGTTATATGAGTTTTGTGATTGTTAAAAATCAACAGATTAGGAGATACTTAGCTTGGTTTCAAATGAAGGTAAATGTGCTTCAAAAAAAAGAGAAAAAGGTGCCCTCATTGTTCCAGCCGTTATGACTACAATGGCTTACAGTTCTTGGTAGATCTCTTTCTACAAGTTCGAGAAGCATTCGTTTTGTCACAAAAGATCAGAAAAATTTGGAAGTAAAATCCAGTAGCTCTAAAGCAACAAATTATTGTTACATTCCTTCCTCCTTAAGGGGGGGGGCTTAGCGGATGGCAAAAATGTTTCCTCAGGTCACTCCCTTTCAAACAAAAACTTTCCTTATTCGATGCAACCCTTAGTCCCAGAAGAGATGGAAGCGGAAGGTCGCGCGGACAAACATACATTCAAACAAGTATTTACAGGATTTAATAGAATGGAACACATAATTAGTTTAATAAATTCCGAAACACATCTTGCCCCTTGTTTCAGATCGTCAAATCTGCCCCAGACTGTCTTTTTAAAAAATATTCATTCTCATTACCATGAAGGAAGGCAATTAATTGACATTTATTCATGGTAATAGGTAGTATTTAAACCAAGTTACTAATAAATATTAAAGAGAAACGATATATCTTCCCTGTACCTGTAGCAAAGCTTATTTGACCATGAATAAAATTTATATCGTGGCAGCGGAAAACAATCAAAGCCTCACAACTAACACAAAAATGGCGATTTCAACCTGTCTATACTATTGTTTAACGAACGGCGAAAAGGAGAGCTAGCAATGTTCATTTGATGCTGCTACCTAGTGGAATACGAACAAATTAAGGCATTCGTTATCTTGCCCCGGTCTCCCCTATATGAATGTAAAGCGAAAACCATTTTTTTTTTGTTACCAATGTTCCATGTGTAATCCTCTTGTTATACGGAAAACGTCCTATCTGAAATCCAGTTTTTCCACACTTTCTGTAGCATCACTCTATCATTGGTTCGTAATGCAGTACAAATGCTTACTTGTCGACCTATGCTATTTTTTGTGTCAATTGCAAATGATACAGCTTGAAATTTAATTTTTTTTGCAAAATTTTCCTTAGCATTTTTTGGGGCATTCCAAGCTCTTAGGTGGAAGTGCTCTTAGACTTCCACAGCTTTAGAAAACTCTCCCTCATCCTCTCCACTGCTTCTTGCATGATGCTTAGCCAGCCGCTGCTTTTCTTTGTACACAAGCTATCTGTTTTTTTAAATTGAGGATACCACCGAAGAATGATTTTGAAATTCGGTGCTTCTTTTCTGAAGCGTTTTCTAAACTCACGTTGAGTGAGTGAATATTAACATCGCACTGTTCAGCTACACGAGGGCGTTTGGCGATGGACCTCGTAATTTTGAACCATGGTCAAGTGACGAGAAAGACACCTGAGATGGCACCCACTTCTCCTAACTACCATACCACACCAACGGGAGGATGTGTGAGCTCTCGACAGATTTAACATGCATATCTCCCCTACACGGCGGATCTTTAGTGGAACTGGGCTCGAACTCGTGACATGCCAGCCACGATCCGATACTTGACCACTCTGCTACCACTGCCGCTAAACTGAAGGTACACCGAAATAACTGAAAATCCAGTGCATTCTCTAATTCGCAAAAACTCTTCTCCTTTATTGCTGCAATGTTTAGATTACAAGCACAGCGATCTTGAATGTACTATTGATCATTGGTGGAAAAAAATTGTATATTTCTCTTTGTATTCATATATGCATCACTTATTGTAATATATGCAGTAATTTCGAAAATGTGATTTCTTTAAAAATAAGGTCTTTCATTTGTGCTCATCCTGTGTACATGTATTTACTCTTATATATATTTAAATATATATAAAATACATCACACAAATATAATTAAGCAAATATTCGAAATCATATGAATCCCAGAGTACGACATCCCATTTAAAAATATCAATGGCGAATAAAAATAATGAATTTCGAATAATTTCGCTTGAAAACATTGTTCCTCATATATATATATATATATATTCGGATATTATTTCTCTTTTAAGAACAATCTCCCCAAACCGTATTAAGAGAAATCTAGTAAATTAGTACTTCAGAGAAACGTTTTGTTTTACAATTATGTTTTACTCTTATGTATATCTTACCTTATAATATGGCCGCGGTAGCTTTATGGTGAAGGCCAGGGACACGTTACCAGCATATCGTGAGTTTTAACCTAATTCCCCTGAAGAACCGTCATGTAGAGGGGCTGATGTACGTTAAATCTGTCGAATTCGAAACATCTTACCGTTATTATGGCGTGGAATTGGAGGGAAGGAGATGCCACTTAGGTGTCGTCTTCGTCATTTGACCATGATTCAAAATTATGCGGTCAGTCACAGAAAGCACCATATAGCTGAACAGGGCGACGTTAATATTCACTCATTTACCTTACAACTCATTTTTTATCTCTAAATATGGTGATAAATATATATGTTCACTTTAGAACAGTAATCTAATTACGCCCCTGTTCAGCTACATGGGACATTCCGTCACGGAAAGCCCCATGTATATAGCTGAACAGGATGACATTAATATTCACTCATTTACCTTTTAACTCATTTTTTTTATCTCGAAAGATGATGATAAAAATGTTCAACTTTAGAGCAGTCATCTAATTACGAAGTCCGTCACGGAAAGCCCTATGTATAGCTGAACAATATGAAGTTAATATTCACTCATTTGCCTTATAACTCATTTTTTTTATCTCTAAATATGGTGATAAATATGTTCAACTTTAAAACAGTCATCTAATTACGAGGTCCGTCATGGAAAGCCCCATGTATAGCTGAACAGGTCGACGTTAGTATTCACTCATTTACCTTATAACTCATTTTTTATCTCTAAATATGGTGATAAATATATTCAACATTAGAACAGTCATCTAAAAATACATTGGTGCTAAATATTATTTAATTTGTATTTGTGAGTAATGATCCACGATCTTTGAAATAGCCAGGTATATTTTATTTGCAATAACTGTAAGCAATAAGAAAGCTAATCTTATTTTTTTTTTTTTTGTAAAAACAAATTTTTCAAAAATAATAAAGCTACATTTTTTAAAAAATTTTAATCAAATGTAGTGAAACTAAGTTTTTTGGATCATATTTATGTCAGAATTTCAAAAATGTAACCCAGGAGTGTCCAAATCGTGACACGTGGGCCGTATGCAGCCCACAACGAACAGTTTTGCGACCTGGCCAGTTCATCTGCGAAAAATAATATGTAATAAAATATCAAATTTTCTCCCGAAATAAGAAAGATTGTAGCAGAGGTCAGGACGCAAACATTAAATTTTTTTGTTCTTTTATTTATGTTTATTATAATGTATTATTTGAAATAAACTTATGTTTCCATAAATATTGATTTTTTTGCGGCCTACCTATTGTTAAACCATGTTTGTTTGGTCCAACTTAGCCTTTGAAATTAACACACTAGCTGTAAGTGATCTCTTATTAATATAATGCATTTTTACTCTTTCATTAAAATAGATTCATATCCTTAGAAATATTTGGCCCAAATAACACATATCTAAATAATCGAAAAATATTTAAAAATAAATATATATTTGAATATAATTCTTTTGCGTGAATTATACAAGGTGTCTGGACGTACCGTGTCCACAACTAATGTTTTATTATTACAGAACCACACATCAGAATGCAATAAACTGTTCTTCCGTGGTTTAGAAAACTCTCCGAAATTTTTTGGGTCTAGTCCGATCGGCCGCACGGTCTCTCATTCTTCAGTAATCACATACGATAAACTTTTTACAATGACTTCATTTGAAAAGATGTGGATGCCGCAGCAAAAAGAGCAGTGCGTACTTTAGTTAACGGAATTTAAGTTCCGTCACGTGTGTACAGCGACATGTTCGAGCAGAATGGAGTGTCGTTACTGGCTTGCCTAATACACTGATTAGGACTCCTACAAAATGAATCATGCACACGAGATCAACAGTGTTTTCTATCACGAAAACTTACGATATTTGCCAGTTTGAGATACCAAAGTTCCTGTCACCTTTAAAGTACTTTCCCTTTGGTGGATAGATTTTAATGTCGGAGGGTCGACATTCCATTATGTTCGAATACATCACAGTACATATGCGATTGATTTAAATACCGTTAACCAAAGTACGCACTGCATCCTTTATTGTAGTGTGCTCATTTTTACTAAGGAAATCAGTGTAAAAATTTTATCGTCTGCGTTTGCCAAACAATGCACGTACGTGTGGCCGATCGGACTAGACCAAAAAATCTCGAAGTGTTTTCCAACCCACGGATGAACAGTTTATTACTTTCTTATGGGTAGAGTTTCGTAACAATAAGCCATAACGTTTGGAAACTTTAAGTCCGGACATCTTCTTTAAAAATAATTATATGAAATATCTTTTTTTTCAGAATTATTTATAAGTGCAAATCAATATGAAAAAATTAGCATTTTTCTACACTGAGTTGATCACTTTTGGCAAACTTCCCACTTATTGAAAAGATATGAAGCAAAGATGTATGAATTCAATATAGGTGTTCAAGAAAGCACGACTGAAAGAATCCGGAAAATGTCCATTTTCAATTTTATTCCAATGCAACAAGATTAATTTCGTTTTCCGAATTTTCCTTATTAAAGAATGTTGAAAAAAGAGAATCACTTCTTCATTCTTCTTGATTAAGTTTCCTGGAAGAAATTCCAATTTACATGTTGCACGGATTAAGGACAAAAATGTGTCCACGGAATATGAGAACAGGAAGGTAAAGTAAAATAATAAAATTAAATTTTTTTAGTTTCTTTTTTTTTAAAATCAAGTTTTGATGAAATAATGGATTTAAAGGAAAATGTCAAAGAAATAATAGGCATTTGAAATGTTCTCACTAACTTTCATTTTCTTCGAATAAAATAAGGAACTAATAAAATTAAGGCTTATTAATTGGAAAAATAAATATTAAATCCATTAAAAAAACTCCATTTTAATAAAAAGAAAATACGCAAAATAAAATAGCATGAACTTTTTCTTTATGTTAGGAACATTTGGAAAAGATTCATGCAGAAATTTATTTTAGGATCCAAATTCTAATGGTGTCCTTAAGTTTTTCCAATCTCACGCCATGATCTCAAGTAAACAAACGGATTCGAACCCGACCTTTTTGCGAATTTCGTGATTTGTGTTTGGCAACAACTGCAATGCAAATTTAACTATTTTACACTTGGCTCGTGTAAGTATTAAGGAGACCGAAGTTGGTTGAGATATGATCGTGGGTTTCAGACGGAATGTGCGAAGTGATTAAGCTCTTCGACTGAAGACATCTTAGATGAATGCAACTGGTTTGTTGCTTCGCTTTTTCAAGATGTTTTGATCAGTTCTATTAGATGTTAGACAGTAGAAGGAAAGGTTTGAATCGGTTGACCAAAGTCTGGTAATGTTATTTTTCTGAGAACAATGTTTTTAATATTCAACTTATGATTTTGATTGCTCCAGTAACGAGCACATTGACTTTATACTTATTTAAACAAAAAAAGATATATTTAATGAAACTGCTTTCATATTTATGCCTCCTCGACATAAAATTTCGCTGTCAAACTTTGCTAAAGTTTGGGTTAGTTTACCCTGAAGAATATAACACTTTAAAATTCATACTCTAGTTATTTTACAAAACTGTGAAAAATTATTTTTTTTCTAAATTATGCATTTAAATATTTTGCCAAAGAATTTTTAATGTACTATGCTTCTACAAATTACAATATTTCGTTAAATAAGTATTTCATCGAGTTTTATGGTTCTTATTTATTTATCATTACATCTTTGTTACTGATTTTATATTCCCTGTAAAAATTATAAATAATTTTATAAAGTAAATATTCAAACGATTGCGGATTAAACTATCTTTTTAACCTATCCAAAAAAATTGTACATTTAAAACCAAATGCAAGTAGAATAATTAAATTATGTACAATTTTCGCTACGACATTTGATGTACAATTAAAAACGAAAACTTTTCACTCTGTTTACAATAAATGGTTAAATTAAATCATATAATGCCTTGATTAGACAGTTAAGGATTTAGTTTTTCTTGGAAACTCAAATTAACGAATCAAACACTTCATTTACTTTTAAGGAATAAAAACACTTAATAGAGTGAAAAAGTGGTATTTTCAAAAATAAATGTAATAAGCTAATTTTAATAAAACACGTTTTTAATAAAAATTTTTCGTTATTTTAAGAAAGGGTTTAAAGTTGAAAGCTTTAAACACCTTTTTCATCCCGATTTCTTAAAACTTTTAACTTCATTAATTCTTTTTCTGTGTACATAACATAATGGGAACTATATATATATAGAATGCGCTGTTATTAGAAGGATTACAGGAACTCACTGAAATACTTTAAAAAAAGTCGTTATTAGTCGAAAGCATGTTTTTTCTGATAATTATTGATGCTTAATTGGCTCCATCTGCTTTAAACTCCCTGGGTAAATGAAGATTAAAAAATAAAAAGGGCATTTCTCAGTTCATTAAGTATTAATTAGACGTATTCAAATCCCTAGTGATTATGTATGAATAGTTTAATTATTAGAATATCATTGAATTTATTGAAGCTGATATCTCACACTTCTTAAATCTATTAAAACTGTTTTGTATAAGAAAAAAAAAGAGATCTGAAATTGTATTTTTCTTTCTCTTAAACACTTTTAACGTTAAAAGTATTTACGATGGAATTTTGTATTTGGAATTTGTAAATGTATTTAATGCTTTGAAATATACTGGTTGAAGACGTTGTAAGCCTTTCTGTAAAATACACTTATTCAAGATAAAAAAAAGATAGTTTTTCTTCCATTAATTTTTTAAATAGAATAATGTTGAATTTCGTTTTCAAGATTATTTTCACTTTTTTCATTGAAGAAATTTTGAAAAATATATCCCATTATATAATCAATATACTCAAGCATCTCACATCATAAGAATTCAAAGTGAGAGGAAGGCTCTAGAGCTAATTAAAAGAATACATTTTACAAAAAGAAACCCTTTGAGATTGTAAATGTATCAATATATACATATTTATAGGAGAAAAGGGACACATGCATTATGTTATTCACTCATTTCTGATCTCCGAAAGTAGTGATGATGATGTTGTGTCCATGAGGGGAAAAATGCAGACAGTACCATGGACCCAGATGACTGTTTTGGCAATCTGTTCAATATTATCCACATAGAGGTTTGTTGACCAAAACAGGATTCCTATTTTTTGTACAGCAGCAAGAATAGCTGGTCAGTCAAAAATAAGAGCTGGTGGAGTTCCTCAATCTTGTTCCAAGTCAAGTTCTTCAAACATTCCTATCCATCTTCATTCCTCTGTAATGACCTGTTCTTCACCAAACAATAGTATCTGTTATAAGGCAGTTTCCACTTATATTGTAAAATTGTGCTTTACAAGGAATGACTTTTCTCTGAATTTGAAATTTTTGATAGCATTTGCTTCTTATTCGGAAACATTGACAAAGTTGTCATCATTGAGATTTCTAACCTCTTTTGCCGGTTTATCTGCATTTTCATTTCCTGTAAAGCCGACATGTGTAGGCAACCATTGGAAAAAGCAGACTTTCTTTAACTTGTGTAATCTATACAGGCGAGAGGATAATTCTTCATTAATTCATGAACCTCCATTTAGAATTGCCTGTAGGGCTGCTTTTGAGTCATAAAAAATGACGAGACTTTTAACCTGTTCTAGAATAGGGAGAGTCTCACATACATCAAGAGCCTTAATTATCACCAAAAGTTTTCAAGTGAAACAAGAGGCAATGGTACCAACACCGATCATTCTTTAGTAGTTTGCATCATTTGACTGAAGAACCCCCCTAGGTCATAAACCAAAGGTCAGGGGTCATAAATATCCCCGAAACTCCATTCAATCTGAGTAACCACCTGTGTAGGCAAACACAAAATCATCTTTTGGCTCAAAAGATGGTTTTGTTAAGGGCTCAAAATCATCTTTTGAGCCCTTTTCCCTTGAGCACATTCCCTTGTTTCAATAGTGGCGTTCTTAGGAAGCCTACCAGAGAAGAAAGGTGTTTCTGATAAATAGAGAGTTTGTTGTGTTCAAGGTCACAGGACATTCTAATTTTGCTATCAACTTGCATAGGAAAAGATCTTTTTAATCTTGAGTTGCTGTTATAATTTTTAAAGATTCTCTTCTTGCAATTTATTCCGGTATACAACTTCTAGCCCTGTTTATGAACTTGATCAAGTTATATCTGCTTCTTTCCTCAAGGATATCAATTCCAAACTCTTTTACGTCTTTAATTTGTTAGCAGAGGACACTGCCCCACCAATGAATGACCTTTGAAGTTGCTGCCTGAAAACTGTCTAGTTTCTCAAATGTAGTCTTAGAAGCTTGCTCACAGATGGAAGATGCATATTCCATTATCTGTCTTATAAGGGAAATATACATTGCCTTTAAGGACTTGGTCAGTACCACAAGAGCTTTTAATGAACTCTAACTTTTTCAAAGCCCTGTCTGCACAGATCTTAACGTGCTCCGTAAATCTTAGTTCAGCATCTAGTATGATTCTTTAATATTTCGGGCATGCTGTCCTCTCTTTATGTTTACTCTCGATATATAACTTTGAATCCATCTGGAATTTGTGCTTCCTGTCCGTTGTAAAGATACAGACAGTTGTCTTTTCCACAATGATAATAAATTTTAAACTCTGTGACTACTTTACAATTCCATTTAGGAAGTGCTGTAGATTTGTTTTCGAAATATCAATTTCCTTGCCAGATTGCCTAATCATAATATCGTCTGCATACAGGCAATTTTTCCAAAACTTATAGATGCATGTTTGAATTAATTGATCCACTAAGACCAAGCTTTGCGAAAATCAATTCCCACAAGAGCTTGAGAGGGAATTATACGTAAAAAAGCCATTTTTCAATTATCAAACCTACAGACTAGAAACTTGCTAAGCATATTTCTTTCATTTTATTAGAGATGTTACTAAGAATGGAGACTGTAGAATTCGATTCCCAACTTGTGTAACGAGGGTTTGCGTGGGCACAAAGATAAATAAATACTCTTTTTGAACTATTATACCTACAGACTTTAAATCTGACAAGCATACTTATTTTGTTCAGTAGAGATACGCTGAAAATGGGATTTTCAGAAATCGACTTTGAGGGAGGGGTTATGTGAAGTAAAAATAAGATATAATTTCGTTATAGAGATAGAAAGAGAGCAAGAGAGAGAGAGGAATTTAAATCTTGTCCTTAATCATGTTGACTGGAACTTCTTCCAGGTTCATTTTATTTCTGGATTATGGATCAAAAGATGCCAATTTTTAGTGCTGATTTTCAAACATACATATCTTTTTGAACATAATAGCACCATTTGCATGCAAAATTTCCGAAAAATGATTGCAAAAAAAATCTTTTTAAATAAATGAGTAATTTACCTATAAACTTGGCTTTTTGTAAGGCAGAAATCGTTTGACTTTGCAGTCAATTTTCATTAATTATAAATATAAAGCTTAGAATACCTAGCTTTTATCTTGAATTGCAAATTTCCTTCATCTTTTGAATTTACATAACGATTATGAAATTATTAATCAAAATTTGATCGTGTATGTTAAATTTAAAAGTGTGGTACTAAACATAACCCAGCATCACAATCTGGAGAGCAGAATCTTTTTTCTCTTCTTCCGCCTTTCTGTCTCTCTTTGAGCAGTAAATATTACACTGTCGTTTGGATTAGTTTTCTTCTCTGTTTGGGGAATGTAGTCAGTGAAGTATCTTTCAGACAAGTATTAAAGTGCAAGCTCAGCAGGTGGTTGTCCTCTCTTTTCGCAGAAAATTCCACCAAATTGTACTTTTCAATCATTAAAATCCATAAAAGGCACACGTGAAATAATTCGGGAAAGACCGATTGCACAACAATGTAAATTTTCAGTGCTCGAGCTACACTCGGGATGAGCCAAGATTTTACGTTTCTTTTGCCCAAGCTCAGCACGGGAAAAACAGGGAAGGGGTCAAAACATTTTAAATAAATTTGAAAGTTTAATCCTAGGGCCTAGGTACTTAAATTACTTTAGAATTATGCAATAGCTTGAAATACCCAAGGAAGCGGCCAGGTTACGCGTAGCATATTTGTATATTAGCAAATATTTATATCCCGAACAATTGCTCTCTTTTTCAGATGATTCCAAGAACCTTTCTTAAAAGTGTTTTAGAATTGAAAATGTTATATTTGATTGATTATTTAAAAAAAAATTTTTAAATTATTTCTCATTTTATTTTAGTGTCACAGAAAATGCATATTAACATATGCTTTTCTAATGTAAAACTCTTGGCATCTTGATATAATTTTCTTTTTTCTTGAAGAGCTATAACTTCTCCTTTAAATACAATAATTTTTACATGGGTATATGAGGAATTATACTTTTAAATTTCATTAAAAAGTTTATCCTTAGAAATTTAATAAGGACCATGTTTCAAAAAGTACTTAATTGGACTCGCCACTTATTTTAGGCGTAATCATTATATAACTCAATTAAAAACAATGATTCATCTAGTAGTTTCAGCAGAAAGTTTTATGATCATTAAAATATAAGATCTGCAATATATTACCCTTTATACCCTAATTATTGAATTGAAAGGAATGTGGGTTCTTCCTTTTTTATTGTAGAAATTTTTTAAAAATACTTATACAGTAATTTAAAAAATTTCAAAAAATCATTGATTTGAGCTGATTAACTATATTGATACTTATTAGCACTGTCGAGTTACTAAAAACAAAATGTTTCTCTGCTTAAAAAGTATACTAAATTTTACTATACTGTTTTAATACCATGTATAACAAGATACAAGTATGTTTTCTCAAGGAAAATCACGAAAATATTTTCTTTTATTCCACACTTTTTCTTTTGAGTGGGGTTGCCTCTGTTAAGAATTTTTTGACCACATTTCAGTACATCCTTGATTTTCTACTGTAATCCAAAAGAAGGCTTTTAAAGAGAATCTCAGCTTCTTCTGTTTGATCATGCTTATCTGGCATGAGATAAGCAATGTTCAAAGAACTGAAAACAAAAATATCTATTTTGTAAATTACAAACAAAACAGAAATTATTGAAGAACTGTTCATTGACTGATTTTTTTTTTGTTACGACCATGGATCAAATAAGTAAAATATCAATGTTTATTTTTTAAATTTTATTTTTATTTAAATTTATTTTTTAAATAAAATTATAAACAAAATATTTTTTATTCTTTAATAAAAGTATATAAAGTACCTTTACAGAGCCGAGAGTAGTTAAAAACAAATTCAAATTAAATATACTTGCATTTGTTGCTTTGTACGGTCAGTATTTACAAGTACCACTTCCAAAACGATTTTAAAAATAAAGTAAAAATATTTTTATTTGCGGAACTCATTATTTTTAAGGGTCATAAAAGAAAAACATACAATGGATTTACCAATGAATGAGATGTTTTACCGCAAAAACTTCATATCACATAGTTCAACAAGACTGTAGCTGAAGTGAGACATAATTGGATATTTTTTTCTAATCAACTATCTTCAGGTTCGCAAAGCTGTTACAGCCATCTGTCAATGGCAAAATAAACTATTTACTCGTAGCTTGCACCCTGAATCGTGTCGTAAGCAATGGATGAGTAAAATTTTCTTAGTAGTGAAAAAAAAAATTAGCCATACTTTTATGTATTATTGAATCTAAAAAGTTAAGAATTAAAGGTTTTTATTTGTATTTTATATATTTTTACAAATTAATTTAATAATAGTTTTTATGCTTTTCTAAAAATTGGTATATGCTTAAAAATTTTCCAAGTTTTCAACAAAATTGAGAAAAATTAGTTTAAACGTAAATTACTACAATGAATCGAGATAATTTATTGTTAAATTTTAAACTATAATTAATTAATTTAAATGATATAAATAAAAGACTACTAAGAACAATATTTCTATATAGTGTGACTCAAATTTCCACTTAACTCTTTTTTCATTACAAAAAAACGCGTTAATTTTAAATTTCGTAAGATTTTTCTTGGAAATCTCTGAGTAATAGAGCACTTAAAAAGTTAGATATACTTTTGTATCATTGATCCAGGATTATTTTGCAGCAATTTGTAACTTGAAGAACTGTTCCCATCAAGTAAAAGGACTAATCTCTCAGACAGTGCAGTAGTTAGTGACTCTGACTAGAGAACACAGTTCCCTGACATACCATCGAAGAGAAGGAAAATAAAGCATGATGCATCCGAGCAGGCAATTTTATTCCACTTATCCGTGGTCTTGTCTCAATGTTCCCAACCCCACTGTAAGAATAGTTAACAGTGACGCTTGGTCAACAAAGACACGCGAGTTGGACATCTGCTGTGCCGTCTCACATCCAGCAGTGTCTACTGAGCTATGTGTTACGAAACATTTGTATTTGGACCTACAATATATTGGGCTTTCAGCTGAGCCACTCTCTGGTGCCAATTTTGCTGTACGAAGTGGGACAGTCTCCGACATCCTTTTCTTTGATGACGCTTGGACGTCCAACAGCTTGACGCCTACTTCTGGTTTCACAGACATTTATCCTTTGGCATAAATACTAACAAAGGCTGATCGTGAGCAAATGAAGAGTTGCACAGCTTCGTATATACTCGTTCCGCCTCTTTGGATGATTTCAATCTGCACACTTTCAAACTCGCTTAGATCAGTTGCCTTTCACAGCCGTAACCAAAGTAAGGGCAAAAATGATTCCTTACCTTCTCCAGAAGTAGTTCCCATTTCGTCTTACTCACGCGCCCTCCAGGTCATCCAGGAAAGTTTATTCTAAAATGTATGGGCGTTCATAATGTTTTGGTTCGTGAATGTCTATTATAACTATTTTTATATAATATTATGGATTATATACACTGGTGTGCAAAATTAAGGACGAGACGGTTTTTTCAATATAACTTTGTACAAAAGCATTCCAAATCAACACATTTAATACCGTAAGATCCCCAATACGTAAGGACATGAGTAATGTAAGCAACACTTACTAAAAGAGAAATCAGAGGGATAAAAAGAAGCTTTATTGAAAAAGTAGCATGGAGCGCAATGCGACTGAAGGCCGAAACATCCTGTGATGGGTGTCCAGCAAGAAATATCCGGTCTTTAGTAGGGGATATGATCTCCCCTGACTGCTAGGCAGGTTTCACAGCGTCTGCCCATGCTGAGAATGAGGGTGTCAATGAGTTGTTGAGGCATTGCTGCCCATTCGTCTTGCAGCGCCAATCGAAGCTCCGGAATCGTTACTGGTGGTAAGGTACGAGCTGCCAAGCGTCTGCCTAGAAAATCCCATACATGCTCGATGGGATTGAGATCCGGAGATCGTGCCGGCCAATCCATACGTTCAATATCCTCACTCTCTAAGAGCTGTTCGGCAGCTACTGTGCGATGACATGGTGCATTGTCGTCCATGAAAAGGAACTGCGGACCCATAGCGCCTCTAAAAAGACGCACATATGGAAGAAGAATCTCGTTACAATAACGGGTCCCTTTGACTGAACCTGCGTCGAAGATGTGAAGGTCTGTACGACTACCAAGCATGATGCCTCCCCAAACGAGAACACCGCCACCTCCATACCTGTCCTTTCAATGATGTTCGAGGGATGATTGCGGCTTCCCCGCTCTCTCCAGATGAGTATGCGATGAGAATCGCTACTCAGACTGAATCTGCTCTCATCTGTAAAGAGTACTCGTCCCATTCATTGTCTCTCCAATTCCGGTATTCCCGGCACCACAGAGAAGCCTTCTCCGATGGGCAGGCGTTAGAGGTACACACCGTACAGGGCGTCGTGCAAACAGACCACCACCGTGCAGTCTTCTGGCCACGGTAAAACGCGATATCGTCGTCCAGTCGCCTGTGTCGTGTGTCTAGCGATTTCTCCCGCTGTCTTCCGCCTGTTTCTTCTGGCCTGTAAGGCAATATACCGGTCATCTGCGGGTGTGGTTCCTCGTGGACGACCACTACTAAACCCCCGGATAGTGTTCCTGTAGTTTGAAATTGTCTCCAAAGTCGTGAAACGATGCTGTGAGCAATTCCGAACTCTGGGCAGCCACACTTATCACACTGCGACCTTCCTCCAACTTCCCAATGATTCGACCTCGGGTAAAAGCATCCAGATGTCGTCTAACAGATTGATTATTCGCCATTTCTCGCTGAGGCAGCAACTCGGTGTGATTTTAACTGCTATACGGTGTGCAATCTCTTTGCCAGAAATACTAATCTTACACCGACAGCATGCTTTACTACTCAGACACTCCCCATTACGTCTACCTGCATATCTACGCATGTGCTACCGTACATCACCTCACTTAATCTCCTGATTGGTCTTTCTGTCCGCTCTGCCTCTTCGTTCAGCTGATATGCTAATTTTTCGACTTCGTCTTAATTTTTGCACACA
>BMAO01010086.1:0-204936 GCA_019973975.1 Trichonephila clavata
TGATGTAGTTACTGTCCATTACTTCTATACATATGAATTAATCCTGTTTAATTTTTTTTCACATTAATTTTGGAAAAGAGAAGCATTTAGGTATTTATAGTAATTTTTAAAATAATTTTCTCATCAACATAGCTAGTTTGAATATTCCCACTCTTGTACTGCGATCCAACACAATATTGTTATGCGTAAAGTACTTCTTAGAATCGGACACTAAAAAAGATGGCGTGAGTTTTTATTAACGTCACGCACTATAAAGCTACATAGAGGATGTTTGCGATAGAGCTCGTAATTTTAAACCACCCGGACTATCCAGAAAAGTCCTGTGGGCCACATGCGGCCCATGGTTTTCAGGTTGAGTACTGCTGGTCTAGTGTATTATAAATTCTGTCACCAAAGAATCATTATAACGCAATCACGCTGAAAGAAAAAAAATCGGTGCACAATGAACTGATTTTTCTTTAAAAAAATGTCCACATGAATTGATGAAACTGTTTAGAAATAAAATAGCAAATCGAGAATTTTGATCAAATTGTTCAAAAAAAAAAAAAAAATAAGAACCATCCCACCAATAATCCAATGTGCTACTTTAGTGAGAAAAAAATCAACTACAAAAAATTATCACGAAAACAAAGTTTTACAAAGAACAGTTTTAGTTACGGAAGGACTATATATAATGGAATATATACATATACCCTTGTACACACAATACCTATATTTACCGTATATTCCGGCATATCACGATCCCTTTTAACGAAAAAAATAACATTGAAATTTATGGAAACGTGTTATTTGCCTGTTTTAAAAATAATAGTTTTAAATAAATAGAAGATAAGTAATAAAAAAAATTACATTTCTACATGTATGTGAATACTGTTTATTTAAAGGAGAGAGAAATATAAACCTCATGAACTTTTTGCTGTGTAACATCTTTCCTCTCGATTGCTGGAGATTTGTGGGAGTGATTTCGTGAAAAGGGACGGAAATGCGTAACAGGAAGTTGGGGAAGCGCGCGCTATTTAATTTGACCGATCAGCGCGCTTGGTGGTGTCTCTTCCCTACCCTCCCATTGAAGTTCCGTTTTTTTTCTCCTACATTACGATCCTACATCCGCTTAATTCCGATGCATAATTTTATTATCCACTCACTCACTATTTCCAGACTGGTATTATACAATTGGCCACATTTTACAAAATGTTTCACTATCTAACATCCACGTACTTTTTAGCAACTCTTTTTTTTTCTTCTTTTTCTGCTCTTCATGATTTTAGTTCAAGACGTATACTGTTTTTTAACAGCCTGGTATAATACTTCGAATAAATTACTTTAAAAAAGAGCACTGCTTATGTACATTTCAGGTTTCTTCATGAAAAAAAAGAAGCGAGTCTTACAGTAGTCGCATATGATGTGTAACATCTGACTTGTTATCATGGTAAATACGCAATAGTGACTTTAATCCTGAAAGAAATGAATCGGTTATGACTGGAAATAATTTTCTATCGAATAATTATATCTTTAATGAAAATTTTATTCAATTAACACAAGGAGTAATGCATTTTTTATCAAAAATATTTGTTATTGTTCAATTTGGGGAAGAGCGGAGACAATAGATTTATGAAAACTAAAGTATGACACATATACTTGTGATTTCAAAATATTTAAAAATCGTTGAAAAATGGCGTCAATAACAGTACCACTGTTAGTTGTCGAAACATTTCGATTAGTGTTCATTTCGAGCTTGAGTTCATCTTTCAGAAAAGCTATGAGCGGCTCAGCTTCTGGCAAACTGAATTTAACGTTAAAATCACCACTCAAAAGCATGGGAAGCGAGTGATAGTTTTTTTTAAAAAGAGCAGAACCACGGTATACGGTAAAAGTACAAAATACAGGAAATCTTTATTTTTTTTAACTGTTTGATTCGGAGAAATGTATGCGACCACCAAAATGACAAGACTTGATGGTATGTGCGGTAGTCGGGCGTCTTAATTGCTACTACAGTTGGACCCCCAGACGTGGGTAGCGAAGAGACACCACAAGGCGCTGAATTGGTCAAACCAAACAGCGCGCTTCCCCCCGCTTCCTGTTACGCATTTCCGTCCCTTTTCACGAAATCACTCCAAATATCCAGCAACCGAGAGGAAAGATGTTACACATCAAAAAACATTTTATAAGCAAATGTACACAGAAATTAAAAAATGCTGTTTGAAAGCATAGATGGGGGCAACACTCCAGAGTATGCAGTATACGTATTCATTTGTGTGTGTGCCCGTGCGTGCGTGCGTGTGTGTGCCCGGGCATGTCTTTGTGTGTCCTGGTGTGTGTGCGTGTGTGTGTCCGTGCGTGCGTGTGTGTGCCCGTGCGAGTGTTTGTGTGTGCGTGCGTATGTGTGTCCGTGCGGGCGGGCTTGCGTGTGTGTGTACTCTATATATTCATATGTAAATGAAAATGAATAATTAAAAAAAAGTTCTTCATGCATTGTAGGTGATTTTTGTATAAATACTTCAGTAATAATGTTTTCTCTGAAATCGCATTGCAAAAATTTATAATTAATCCCAATTGTTCAATGTTTAAGTATAAAATATTTATTTATCAATGGTTTAGAGTATGTAAAAGAAAAATACTTTTCCCTTCATTTAAAGATATATTTTTTATACATTGCACCTTACGGCTCATGAATCAGAACTCTTATCTAGGCTGAGGAAAGTTAAAGAAAAAGAAGCATTTCTCATGGTAAAAAAGAAAAAAAAGTTATCATTTCCTCTAAGTTCTAATGAGTGGAAATGTGATTAATCTTACTTTATTGCCCTGGAAATACCATGTTTGGTGTAATCCCCGTAAGCTTTCCACTAATCAGATGAAAGCTGAATTGCCTTGCGAAATTTGCTGCAGCTAGGTTCTTCATTTAATGCTGCTGATGTTAAATAAAAGTCAGTTCTCTAGTCAAATAAGATAATTTTTATGGAATATGATACGATTCTGCAATTTTAGGATCATTTCTTCAGATATTTTCTATATCCCCTTCAACTTTATTTACAAAATGCTCAATTAATAGTTTGGAGATTGAAAGAACACCCGGGTAATTTAAGTTCAGCATCATCATGGCAAGAATATCTCGAACGATTTTTTTTTTGTTTACTTACAAATAGTTTTAATATTTGAAGCTTGCACTAAATATTATAGATTACTAGAAGTCTTAGGCGATTTTCTCGAATTATTATTATCTTTATGATGGAAGTTCAATGAAAAAATATCACCAGCAGCATTCCAAAGGGTTTGAAATAAAGGAGTTTATTACATAAAAATATTTCAAAGCATAAAATTGAATAAATAATTCTTTAAAAAATGCAAATATTTGAATGTGTGAAAATTAATCTTATATTATAAAAATATTTTTATGCCAAAAATACACAGATCATTGAACAAGTTGTACAACATTCGCTTTACTTTAACAGTTATGTGTGAGCTATCTTTTATAATCTCTCTTTTTGTTGCGGTTTTAATTCATTTTAGGCAAAAAGCATAATACAAGCCTTCCTGTTTTATTTTATGTCTTTAAAGTTCCAGAACTTCTAGATAAGACTTTAAAAATTCATGAAAAAAATATTTTTCGGTCTTATTTAACAATTAGTTTAAGTTGGCCAATAAATTTTTTCTTGATTTAAGTTATTTCTACAATCTGAAATAAATCAGTGTTATTCATAAAGCTTTATAGTAAGAAATTTGATAATCGAGTCGAAATGTTTCCCTTCATTTTAACACTATTTTAAAAATAATAAAAACAATTGTGATTTTTAAATCGAATCTGAATCAAATTTCTGGTTATAAGGAATTTTTTTTAAAGAAAAGTTATCTAAAACTTTGTCGTTTGATCTTGGGCTTCTTTTTCAAACTCCATCATTAAAAAGTCTGTTCTTTCTCTAATGCGACATTACTGCAAGCAGATTTATTTCCTTAAATTTTACTAATGGACTTTGGAATTTTATTCTCGAAATACTTCTTTAAGTATTTCCTTAATCTTAAACTAATTTGAGTAGTATTCTATTATAAACAAATTATAATTTTAAAAAACTAAATATATCGCACTTTTATAGTTAATCCAACTAAAAAGTAAAAAAGAAAATTTTAATATAAGAATAAAATAATTAACGAGGAAAATGTCATTGTGTAAAAGCGTGGGGTGCTTTGTACTACATTTTTACACTAACTCTGCGTTTTGAGTAGGACTAGTAAGAAATTTAACGATTGATATCGAGTACCCCGCGATTTTACCACAATGACATTAATTTTCTCATTAATAATTTTGTTTTTACATTAAGAATTTTTTTTACCATTTAGTTTAATTAACTATAAAAGCGTGTTTTTTAATTTTTTTTAAACTATAATTTATTTTTCATTTTTTAGTTCGATCTACAATAAAAGGTTGTTTTCTTAGCTCTTTTTTAAACTATCACTTATTCATTGATGAATTAATCTTAAATGCGGCATTTTTTTTAGAATTTGGAATACCCATTGGCGTTTTCGCTTTAGGGTTGTAACTTAACTTTTAGTATCAAGATCTGGAAATGAGAATTTGTTAATCCTGATGATCCTGATCAAGACAATGGGGAAAAAATATTAAACTATTAAATTATCATCGCTGCTTGGCAATTGTGCAAAATTTGGAATTAATATGACCTTTTAAAGTGGGTAAAAATCGAGTTTAAAGATTCGTTACATACAGGTGACGCTTATAAAAGCGTGCTAAAAAAGGTGTCTCTAACAGAAGATAATATTTTAATTAAATGTTTGTGTTAATCCGATTTAAACAACTTAGGCAAGAAAAGATCTAAAAAGGACACTACGGAAATCTTTAAAACGTTAAAGGAGATAAAAGACTTTTTTTTTTGAAAAATTATCATGTTTTTGCTGAATGTCTTCATTATAAAATTTAAACATTAAATTAATCTTACTATGCAATTTAGATTATTATAAAAATTCATTCTGAAATATCATGGAAATAAAAGCCTATTTCCATACAAACTAGAAATGGAAAAACATTTAAAAAATGATAAAGGAATATTTTGAAAAAATGATTTAATGATTGAATTGTTGGGCTTCTGTGTCTAATAATATAGCAATTTGAAAATACACATTAGTAGAAGGATTGTATTGCAAAACATTTTTTATGATAACTTAAGACGGAAATCATTGAGGAAATATAATATTTATACTTTTACCCCCTATGTTTTTTTAGCATGTTTAAGCAAAATTATTTGAACTAAAAATGCTCTCTTTGACAACGTAGATCTGAATTTCAATATTTGTTTTATTTATTTATGCCACATTTGAAAATAATAAAAATACTTTCATGTTTTACTACTTAGTTACAGTATCTGATGTGCTCTTAGATTTTAATACGATAATCGTTTTTACCAATATTGGCTTAGGAATAGTAGTACATTACATTAAGCCTAAAATTTGCAAAAGGAATTTCATAATACTTCTTATAATGTATTTGGTTCAATTTTTTCATTGTTAAATGATGCATCCAATTGAAAAGTTAGCATATTTCTATGCGACCAACTATACGGTATTGAACGAAGTACAAGAGTGATTATTTTATGTTGAATTCATAATTCCTTATGCATATATATTTCGGATAATTTTCTTTTTCTCCCCTTATTTTGCAAACAACTCAGGTATACGCTGTTAGTTATCACTTTCGCGACGAAGGACGCAAACGCATGCGTACCGCCAGGGCCGGAGGTTTCTATCACGAGTGTCATTCACAAGCCGGAGGGTTTTGTGTAGTTAAGCCTAAATCCATAAAAATACCGAAATATAAACGCGAAATATTATACGAATGGCATATGCTTTATATATTTCGTATTAATAAACTTTATTTACTTCAGCCCCTTTCTGTTCACGGATAAGTTTTCAGACATTTTATTGTAAGCATTTGTAAGATTCAACCTTGTAAAAAAAGTAAGAAAAAAAGACAAATTTTGTCAACCAGATCTAATTATCCATAAGAAACTAGACTGAAAACCCAAATCAAATGCTTTAGCAAAAATAAATTTCTCATCTTCACTGTAAACCAAAACCACATGTTCATTTCAAAAATAGTCGTAAAGCACTCAATTCGGAAACATTCATTTCTCCTTTTGTTTATAAAACAAAAACCACGTGTAAGTGAGTAATATTTCTCTTATTTCGAGTAGAAGGACAGATTTCTATGAGTCTCAAATCGTATGGACATAGAATGCCATCTATTGCCAAAAAACTGAGATTAAAAAATTTTCTAGGTGCATGGCGCACCAGCGAGCCACTAGGCCAGTGAGGAAGAAACACGCTGGCTCAAAGGGCGCGACACTCGTCTCCTGGTGGTGTTTCGTGCCGGCGCACGGGTGCGATGTTCCTCCCGAAGGGGAGAAGCCTACAATTAGCAACTTGCATTAGAATAATTTAATTCAAATAAAATGTATTTATTTCAAAATAAATAAAGGACTTAACTTATTTTGACCAAAAGACAATGAACAAAGGATTTGAGTTAATTTAAAATGAACATGAAACACACACATTTATAAGCAAAATGAATTGTGTGATTTAAATCTAATCCCAAAACTGAATAACACTGAAATAAACATGGTTGTGAGGAAATTATGAAAAATTGCTTATTTTTTTTAAAAAAATACAGTTTGATTCTGTCGCAATTACATACAGTTTATTTTATAATCTTTAAGTTCTCAGAGGCCAATTTACATTGGAAGAAACTTCTGAAAATTTAATTTCGTTAACGTTGGATGTTTGATTATGTGTGTTGTCATTAATGTTGTTTTATAACAGAGTTATTATGTTCAATCTATTCTACTAATTTAGAAGATGTTACAGTTTTTACATGATGTTTATGTAAATAGAGAGGAATTGCAGAGAATTTTACTATGAAGTCGAGAGGATAAATTGAAGATAAAACTGTAGATTCTATTATTTTAATTGGATATAGTACTTAAGAAAGCGTACAATTATTAATTATAGTGAAAAAGTTGGCATCTGTCAGCTGAGTTTTGATGTTGGTGTCTTCGTAGTACCAATTTTTGCTTATGTTTCATGTCATTTAGTAACACTTAGTATACTCGGTTTGCATCAATTAGAGAGAGAATTATATCCATCATTTCTCTGTTATTAAAACTCATTTATTCATTGAATATAACTGTTATTTATTCCGATTTCTTATATATTTCACGTAGAAGTTATTCCTAATTTTTCTCAAAATCAGCAGTTACTTCTCTCTCACTACATTCTTATTAAACTACACATTTGCTAAGTGGCAACAATTCAGCTTTAGGTACCTTATTTACGGTATCCGACTACCCTAAAATTGGAATTTGACAAACATTGACAACTTTTATATGATTTTATTTTATATGTCATCTTATTAGCTTTATAAAAATACCACGTTTATTATTTTCCGTTAACTAGACCAAAAACTACGAGTATTTCAGTAAAAGCAGATGCCATTGGCTTAAGCAAGATGTCATACAGTAAAACGCGTTTTACTCAAAATGCGCTTTTTTAAAAAAAATTTAAAATGCTGTTTTTTTTTTCTTTTTTTAATCAGGGCAGCGATTGATTAAAAAGTTTTGAAAATAATTAACTGAATTTTTTTCGTTTATTTTTAGTACAATAGTAGAAATGTTTTCCCCTTCAGATTTACCAATCACTGTTTTATTACAAAATTTACAGTCCCTTTGTGAATATAATCACTGTATTTTAAACAATTTCATATAATAACTTAGATAAAGTGCTCTAGTTTTAGTAAAAACTGAAATATCTTTTATCCTGAAGGTCAATTTAAAAATTAATAACATAGCAACACATCCGAACTGAAAATTGAAAATTTGTTCATAAACTTTTGGTACAGAAATGGCAGCGTTTATGTTATTTTTTGTAAAATTTTACCCATTTTTTCCATTTTGTAATAATAATTCCTTTTTCACTTCTTAATGTTAGCATATTTTTCTTCAAATGTACTAAACAAATCTATAAGCCACAAAAATCTCTCCGTGTTTCCGTTTTATATTTCCATTTAAAAATGTTGTCGCAAGTAGTCGGATACCTTAAAGCAGAAAGAAAGCTATATCGAGGCTTTTGCATTTACTTTGTGCCTTTTCCATCATTTTATTCTCTGTTCTTGAGCTAAAGGGAATGCAAACTTCTAACATATTTCAATTCCTAAAGTGTTTCATTGAATATTTCAGTAGCAACTTTTATTAACGAAAAAGTAAATCGGTATTTTTCCTGGATATAATTGCTGCGTATTCCAATCCATAACTGTGAAACGGAATAAAGACAAAAAAAATTCCTTCCCCTTTTCAATACAGTAGCATTTGTTTCACAAAACTTGATCCCTTTAATCACGGTTGCGTGCAGAACTGCAACTACAAAACGTTTCGAAAAATTTTATCATTCGCAAAAGTCTGAAAAGTGATTAAGAAAATAGGATTTCTTTTTCGAACTCGTGGAACCGAATACATTTCATTGTTGTAAAATATTTCAAGCTTTCAGGGAGTATTTATCACCAAGTAATAACCCTACCAGAAATGCAAGTATCGTCTCCAATTTCACAGATATCATTTATTAGCGCAAGAAATATTTCCCTTTAATAAACCTTGAATGCAACAAAACCTGAACACATTTTTCTCTTTTATGCCCCAACGCTCGGTGGGAACTGTTTTCAAGCGATTTTCTCTTTTAGTAATTTATCTTTATTTAATCTGCGTGGCGGAGAATTCCGCATTCCATTCGACTCATCCCAATCAAAGCAGTTAAGGGATTTTTCCCGCATCATATTTCATGCAAGTCACTTCTGAAATTTCAATGCCTTACTAATAAATATCTCAGTCCCAGAGCATCGCATTGGGCATCCAAGATACACAGGGGGGGGGGAGAGAAAACAACAAAATATCAAAAAATGCATGGATAATCTACAGCGAGATTTTTTTTCTTTTCTTTTGTCTTCTTTCACAATCGATTCTCCTCTTCTCATTCTTTTGTTTAGAGATGATCCCATGCTCCGGATCTGGATCCCCTGCCTTTGTGGTTTGAATCTTCCTGTAATTATTTATTCCTCTCTTAAGGGGAAAGATGCTGCTGGTATTGTTTGTTTACAGTGCTTTCCTTTTATCTTTTCTCAAGTTACCTCCCAATTTTCACTCACATTGTGAAAGAGCACGAGGCATTACCCATGACAGAACATGTAAATTTGTGATAATGCATTCTCGGAGAAGATAAACCCTCTTTCAGAAGAGGGTCTTAGCATAGGTTTAGAATTTTTGGAAGAAATTGTTTCCAAGACTTTGACGTTCACATAAAATGCTTGAATGGTTTCCAAACTGAAAGAAAAGCATAATCCTATGAATTTAAAAGGGAATATAAAAATATAAGTAAGAAAAAAAATGTTGGAAAACCAAAATAAAATATGCAGCTGGAAGTGATAAATGACCGTTTCGTACAGAAAGAAGTACTTAAAACGGGATGAGAGGGTAAGAAGGAAAAGTGGTATTAAGCAGACAAAAATGTACAAAGTTACGGAGATTCTTTTTGCTGGCATTTCTGTTACTCAGCAATTACTTTTACATTTAATCATTTTAACGGGATTTTCTATAACTGTTCTCTTTAAAAGTATGCAATACATCAAAATATGTAAAATTTTGCACAAAAAAAAAAGAGATAATTCAGCATGGAACTATAAATCGTTGAATATTTGTTTTCAAATGGAGCTGCGGATTGGTATTTTTACCAATACAGATTTAGTACATTCCGAGAGAGTTGGCATTTCTTTTGAATGTGGCACCATAAAAGGTATATACTATTTGCCACAATGTTATTTCGAACTCCAGTTTCCTCCCCAGAGAGAAGTAGGTACCTGAGCTCTGACGATGCGAAATGGAACTGGAAATTTCATTTAGCTGAGAACACCCAGGCCAAACAGGCAGTCTATTGATCTTTAACATGCTAAATAATCATACGTAAGGGAAGCTGTTGATTTTTTGTATCATGAAAATCCAGCTACTTGAGCCGAGATCGAGCTCACAAACTTGGCCATACAAGGCTAGCGCTTCACCAACTACAACACCCGCCCGAAAAAAGTAACTAAATTTAATCAGTCATATTTTAGTATACTAAAAACAATAAAAATTATAAGATTCACATACATTTTATAAAACACTCAAAATAACTATTCCTCCGAAATGTATAAATGAAACACTGCATGAACTAGATTATCTTAAAATGCTTTAACTATTTTTTTGTACAATACAAATAAAAAATTTCAATTAATGAGCTTCTCATCATATACGAGGGACGTTCTATATAAAATATCGTCATTTTTTTTTCTATGATAAATTTCCAAATAAATGCATCATGACATGCAATTTTTGACATAGTTACCACCTGTATTGATAGATTTATTGTCACGTATAAATTAAAGAAACCACTGTGGTGGTAAAACTCGATATCCTGTGATGAAAGAATTGTAACACAGTCTGCCGCAAGTGGTACTGCTTTGTAAAGATTTTTTTCTTCACTTGTGATTTTGGAGGTTTTCCGTCATTGAGGTACACAACTCTTGTACTTTGGTAATGTTTAGAATTGTAGATCTGTAGGGACGCCCACTTTGACCTTCAGACTCCACATTACGCCTTCTTTCGCTGAATATACAACACTAGTGACCAAACTTTTGACCAGGCATGACTAACCCAATTCACGGTCAGTTGGCATTCTTGCATGACGGACTCACTAGCCCTTTTGTGACGGCTGTGTCACATATGAACCAGTCTTAAACCCCTTATAGGGCTGGAGGAAGTTCAGTTCACTTTTCCGTGGGGACGGCAATCCAGTAGAACCAGTACGAAACGCGATTCACTAGTGCATCATTTGGCGGCGGGTGACATTTGCGGCGGTTGCATAGGTGACACACCCGTCTACACAATGTTTTCCGTGTACGTCGTCGCGAAAAAGCTGATCCCATATATACATTCACCAGCATGAGCTTCTAATGGCGATCGCGTTGTCCGCACAAATTTTTCTTTCATCGTGATTTATACTCAAATAATCTCGGGTAAGCCAATCTGCTGCTACTTTCTCTTCCTCAGCACTCTGCGAATGCACCATTCCTTCTAAGTTGCCACTCATTCATTCGTTTTAACAAAATCGAATGCAGTTTCTTATGGGGTTTGTTTGTTTCACCTAGGATACTAACTTATCTTTTAAAAAAAATATCAGTATTAACTTTCGGAACCTCTTATTATAAGGATATAGTTACAATGTAAATGTTGAACTTATACAAATCATTATAAAAAAAATTCCAATGATTTGTAAGACATCATCGATGATCACTTCAACACACACAACTGATTTAATATAATAGATTATTTTGTAAGTAATATGCTTATTCCTTGTAAGCATTCATCATTCATTTCAGCATTTTTAACTGAAAATACATTTTGTCTTGTTAGTACAAAATAAAGTCACTTAAACAGTGTTTTTTTTATTTTCCTCTCATGGGTAATAAAATAAATAAGTAAGCTACACCAGTTATTAACGAAGTCAGTGTCATTAAGAATCCCAGTTGATGTTTTCATTCGGAAATTGTGTATTTTTCGAGTTTGCGGTTTTTCTTTTATAAAATGGAAATACTTCAGAAGAGTCGCACGGGAAAATAACTTTAAGCTCTAAATCCATTTAAGTACCATTCTATTGTTTCCTGCTTTTCTTATTTATCTTAAGAGTTGTTTTCTTATTTTGAATTTATTTTTGCGAGTAAGCTGGTCGTAGTTTCTGGGCTTATTTTGTTTGTCTTATTAAATTCTAGTAGTAACAATCACAATGGTTTAAGTCAAATTTTATATATATTTGAAAATAAACTTGGATGAAAAGTAATAGAAGGCAATATACTACAATGCAGTATTTATTTAGGGAACCAAAATCATGAGATGACCATTGCAATGTTCTTTTACACACACACATATATATATATATATATATTAAATCTAAAATAAATTTATTGCTATTTATTTATGAAAATAAAAATGCTTAAAAGAGTTTGACTTATATCTTTTTAAACTGTAACAATTTTAATTGGATTGTAACTCTACCATGAAAAAGTGTTAATGGAACTATTGATTGTATAAAATAGAATTTTTTGCAGATTAAAACTGCACAAATTCCAATTAGGTTGGTTAATGTTTATACGAAATGAATGTTTTTTATCAAATAAATATATAACTTGCAGATTTTATTAGATTTTAAATCAGTAAATCAATTTTTGAAAAACTAACTCCGTTTAGGGAACTAGATAAATGATACAGTGTAAAGTTTTTTCCTGTTAAGTGCATACTTTTATTATTTTATGTAATTAAACATTGCATTTTTTTGATTATTTATTCTTTCATTTCTTCACTAAACTAAGGTACTCCAGAGGGTAATTTTATAGATCACACTAAGAAATGAATCATTCTATGAAAAAATAAAGTAATATAAATGAAATCTCATCATCAAAGAAAATACTTATATTATAGTTATTGTAAGGAGATGATTGTGCTCTTGATGCTAGAATTCCAAACGTTGTTTCTTCTGGATACTTTCAAAATTATTTTGCTGTCATCAACATTTCTTATTTTAGAGACAAATAAATATAAAATGTGCTGCATAATTATTCAAAGAGTATCCTTCGTACATTTAATAGAGTGTGCGAATTTATTAGTAGTTTTTGAGAGTTATATTAACCAGGGCTTCAAACCAGAACTGAACCGGAAAAAAACCGTTATTTTGGTCGGAATGAAAACCTGAACTGAACCAAAAAAATCTATCGGTATTATTTCGGTTCGATATATCTTCAGTCGTTTTGCTACTGTAACCAACTTATCAATATTTTCTAATTTTACTTTAAGGTATCCGACTAGGTTAAAAAAGTGTTTTTTGACAAAAATGTCGAATTTTTTTTTATGATTGTTAAACAAAGCCCCAACCTTTAAGATTCCAAAACAGTCTTTATTTTAATTTTACGTAAATTAGAACTCTAGATATAGCAATTTTAATAAGTCATAGTAGCTGAAAACGAAACCGGAAGTAATGTCATCTGGACCGGAAGTGAGCGACATATATATGCAGTGTTTAATTATTATTTCCCTAAAATGGAATTTCAAAAACCAAAATTTTAATTATCTGTTTATTAAGCCACAGTTTGCTAATAATTATTTCAAACAATTTAGTTGCAAACGATTGGCAACGGTATTTTAAGACTATCACTATTCCGTGTTTGTTTACACTCGACGTTAGATTTACCACGCCTATCTTAATTCTGTTTTTTCTATATTTTGCATTATTTTTAGAATTTAAATTATTTTAATTTAATCTTAAATTTATTTTACCTGAAATCATGTGTAAATGTCGTTCATATCTTCCCCGTAAAAGAAAGTCTCATGGAAACCAAAATAAATACACTGAAATTGCTTCATGCAAGTAAGAAATTATGACCGCCAGTTCACTGAAGCTGCATCATTGTTATCAGGTAAATGATGATGATAGTAATACAGAACATTTAACTGGAAACAGGTTGATTGATCTGGAAATTTTAATTGGTATTTTTTCCTTATTGTGTTGCCCAACTAAAAAGTGTAGAGCAGGAAGCCTTTATCTTGTGGAAGATTCAAGGTTTGGATTATCTTCAAACTTTTCTTTACACTGCAAAAATTGCAGTTTCATATCGGCATTTTGTACTTCTAAAAAGTTAGACAAAATGAATGAACTCAATACTCGTTTTGTTTATGGCTTAAGATTGATTGGTAGAGGTGTCTCAGCAGGAAGAAAACTTTGTGCTGTTTTGAATCTACCTCCCTTTCTCTCAAAGCTTGCATTCCGCCAACAAGAAGAAAAAAATTCTTCAGTGCTGCTACTTCCATTGGAGAAAAAATAATGAATGACACAGCAAAAGGTATTGGGCAATTAAAAAAATCTATACATGATACTATAAATTGTGGTGTTTTGGTGGATGGTACCTGGCAGCGTCGTGGTTTTTCTTCGCTAAATGGTTTTGTTAGTGCAATATCCGTCGATACTGGGAAAATTGTTGACTTTGAAACTTTATCTCAGTTTTGTAGAAAATGCAATTCAAAGACGGAACAACAAAATGTGAAATTGCGGTGTAATCATCATAAAGGATCTTCATCCAGTATGGAACCGGTTGGGGCTTATCGCATTTTTGTTAGAATGTTACGATACACTGACTATTATGAGGATGGAGATTCCAAAGCTTTTGATGCCGTGAAGAACATTTACGGGAAAGATTCTGTTACGAAGCTAGAATGCATTGGGCATATTCAAAAAAGAGTTGGAACAAGGCTTCGAAAATTGAAAAGCAGAAATAAAGGACTCGGGGGAAAGGTAAATTGACTGATGGTTTAATTAATAAGCTACAGAATTACTATGGAATTGCTATTCGAAGCAATATTGGGAACTTGGACAAAATGCAGTCTGCTGTTATTGCTGCCTTCTTTCATTGTTGCTCATCAAAACATCTGCCAAAACATGGACAGTGCCCTGTCGGAGCTGAAAGTTGGTGTAAATTTCAACGGGCTAAAGCTTCTAATATTGTGTATCAGGATAAATCCTTGGGACTGCCACGAAATATTGTTAACACGATAAAGCCAGTTTATATGGATTTGTGTGACCGAAATCTTTTAAAGAAATGTTTACACGGCAAAACTCAAAATTCGAACGAAAGTTTTAATGCAATTTTGTGGCAGATATTACCAAAAGAAGTTTTCATTGAGCATCAAACATTGCTTTTAGGAGCTTATATTGCTGTTGTGCAGTTTAATAATGGCTTCCAGGTATTAATTTCCATATTAAATGAAATAGGTATTGTTTCGGGCTATTATACTGTACGGGGACAAAAAACCTCCGATAATGAGCGCATTGCAGATTCAAAACGTCACTCACTGCCAACAGCAAAAACCGGCAGAAGAAAACTTAGGGCCATTCGAAAAAAAAAAGAAATATAAAAATTGAGGAGGAAGAAGGAATAACATATAAAACTGGAGAATTTTAAGTTGTTTTTTTAATATTTACTTTATGTAACTTATAAATATATTTTTAAATGTGTTTTTTGAAGAATGAAATTTGCACGATAATTTTTGCACGAAAACTGGGATATCTCCAAAACAATTATATAAAATTCAATGAAATTTGCAACATTTATGTTATAAGGCCTTGAGAGTGTAGCAAACCGCAGGTTTTAAGATACTTACATTTAATCACATTTTATAGTCCTTTCTAGCTTAGAATATAGAGTAATTTTAACGAAAAATCATTAACGTGAAGTTCGAATGCTTATTAAATATTTATTTTTGAAAATATTTTTTAACCTGCGGTTTGCGACACTTCAGGTGGATCAATAAATATATCAATGCAATTAAAATTACATTGTGTCCAATATATATATTTTTACGCTGTTTTTCCTAAAACTGATTTTTTTTTAAAATTTTATAAAAATATTTTTTTTTTCAAAAACGGAGGTGATGCATGGTATTTATTTCATAATTATAACTCTTTAAGCCTATTTATGTTCTTTAAAACAATAAAATTCTTCTGATAATCAATTTTTGAAAAATTAGTCTTTTAAACTAGTCGGGTGCCTTAACCATATAATTATCATCATTATATGTACATTTCTTTTCGATTTCTAGTTTTGATGTTCGCTAGTACTTTTCTGTTTCAGTTTCACATGAAACTACTTGTAGAAGGCAGATTTAATGAGCTAGAAGTATAGATGATTTTTAAGAAAAGTATCAGTGTGTATTATATTTTTTTCGCATCTAGCATGCAATCATCCACAGATGTTTGTATGGACTGTTTGGATAGACAAACCAGAATCATGAACCTGGCTGTAAAATGCGACTGTCAATGCTACCAATTCTCGGTCCACCGCTTGTATCGTACATGCTGGTTAACTGTATAAGTTCATATAGTGTATCGATTAAAAAAAAGAATAAAATCTTCTAAATTTTGATATAATTACATTTTTTTTTTGTTTATGATAGAATTATTTTATGTATGTTCTTATTCGTACTAATCATATAAAATTATTCATTGGGAACTGAACAGAAAACTGTTATTACATGAGAAACGAAAACCGAAACTGGACCGATATGCATATTTTTGTTAGTGCAACCGGAACGAAAAAATTCCAGTTCGAAGCCCTGATATTAACGTCGCACTAATTGTATCCAGAGGTTAAATTATAGATATTTTAGGAAGAATATTTTTTTTTTCTCTCCAGTAGTGTTCCTAAGCTCTGGTTTTTCCATGTAAAGGAGGAACGTCATACTAAATCAAATGAGGTCATAAACATTTGCATAAGTTGGTGGGGAAAATTAACTTCTAGCGCTACAATTTGACTAAAGTGTTCTTATTCAGGTCATGATTTAAATTTAAAATATTTATGAAAGTTCCGACAATCGATGCCATTGAAACCACGTTAATAAAGACATAAAAAAATACATAGTTGATAAATTATGGGAGTCATCACCAGCAGCAAAATAAGATATGTACTCTAAAAAAATACAAAATTTGAAATTTTTAGCATATTTCTGAAAATTATACGCACATTTTTACTTTTATTTACTTTTTTATTAATATTTTTGCTGAAATATGTTTACTTTAACATGACATTTTTATACATCAAACGCAATTTAAATTTTGCGTTATTGCTTTTGAACGTAATTTAACAAACCAAGCTTGATTTTCCAATCTAAAAATAAGATTTAAACTTCATTTTTAATCATTTTTATTGCATAACGAGTAATTTTTTTACATTTATTTTTAAGAAAAACATTCAAAAGAATATTGCGAAATTTGGTTAATTTTTTATAAATATATTTCTGTATAAACAAGAAAACTTATTGAAGTTATGCATCCTCCCATCATTTTTCAATATGAACTAAAATAAATGACATTTTATTAAAAATTTTATTTATAAATTTAAATTTACCTTGAAATAAAGTTCACATATTTATTCAATATGTATTTTTCTTTTTGGTTTGTAGCACATAAACGCTTTCAATACCTGTCTGAAAAAGAATAAAAAAGTGCATGGATGATAAGTATTTTTAAATTCTGTACAAGGTAGAAACAGTAGCCTTAAACCAATACCGCACACAAAAATTTTTCAAGGGAGACGGGTCCATGGTCGAAAGTCCCCCTACTTGTATCATACCTCAAAACAACACCGATTGGTTCTTCTGATTTTGTCGATTTCGTTAACATAAAACAGTACAAAATAAATTATTGAATTAATAGTTAGCATTAATTAATAAAATAAATTGTTAATTACAAGTACTTTTTAATTTTACGTTATATATATACTATATTGGACTATCATCAATCGAAAAAAACTCAAGGGCTTGGGGGTGGGGGTCTGAATTCCTAGGATTCCCTTATGTGCGCCACTGCCTTGAACTCGTTCATTTTTATCCATTGCTAAGGCCTAGTGATATTAACAAAGACTACTAAAACCGCAATTGTTTTCGTTCCTGTTAAACTAAAAATAATCTACTGATTCGGTTCCGGTTTTCGTTACACCGAATGAATAATTTTATTTTAAGTAAATTCTTATTTACACTAAAAATATAATTCTATCATAATAAAAAAAAAATGTTATTCTAGCAAAACTTAGAATATTTTATTATTTTTTGTAACTAGTACAATCTGTGTGAATTGATACAATCAACCAACGAGCAGTGATTAGAAAACGGTGAACATTGGAATTGGTATCCATTATCAAAATCACATTTGGTAATTAGGTTCATGATTCTGGTATGTCTAATCTAAACAGTCTATACAAATGTCCGTCGATGATTGCATGATAAGATGCTAAAAATTGAACTCGGAGTGATATTTTTCTTATAAAAGTAATCTAGTTCCTTCAACTGAATTAAATCTACATTCTTTTTTTAGTAGCTTCATGCGAAACTGTATCAGAAAAGTACTAGTGAACTTCAAAACAGTAAAACGGGAAATAATGTACTTGTAATGATGATAATCATACGGTTGACATTAAATTAGAAAATATTAATAAGTTGGCTAAGAATGATCGCAGATGTATCGAACCGAAATAAACCGATTTTTTTTTCGGATCAGTCCCGGTTTTCACTCCGACCAAAATTACGATTTTTTTCGGGTTTTCGGTTAAGTTCCGATTCGAGAGAGAGAAGTCCTGGTTTTAACATAGCATTTCTACTTCCTCAAAAGGTTTCTAGCTTTAGCAAACATCTTTTTATTTTGTAGTAGGTTATTCACATCAAAGCAATGACTTTATTACCACATTTATTTTTGTTAATTAACAGAAAAGTAAATAATTAAAAGTGAAAGAAGATTAATTTATATTGAATCAAATATAAATTAATTTATACTTCCCACAACATAACCAAATTATAGTGAGATATGTGTGTTGCAAATCATAGTTACTCAGTAACGAATGCTGTTCAAATGAGCAACTGAAGATTCCAGCTCAGAAACAAAAACAAAAAGAAAACGCATCTTTTAAATAATTATAACAGTCAGATAATAAATAAGTTAATCCATTCGCTTAGACATTTTTTTAAGCTAGGACTTTTCCCCCCATTAAATGAGCAGACATAAAATTTCGAAAAGAGATATTAAATCGTCACTCTTGTATGGTGTAAGATAGATGTGCCTGACATATCCAATGCTTAACAAAAACAAAAACAAAAAAGAAATGAATGAGGGGTATGAGAACAAGATTAATTAAAAATACAGCCACTGTCACGGAAATATGTTTCCGAAATGAACATGACATTACAATGTAATATATTGAGCGTCCTTCCCTTTTTCCCCAATTCCTAGATGAAGAGAATTTAATTATCTATATCATTCTTACGAGTGATGAACGCGTTCTGTAATTTAATGATAAAAAGATTGGAATTAAAATTTTAAAATGAAGAAGAGTATATTTATATGTAATGGTTTAAAATGAAAGAAAAATTATTTATATTGCTTTTAGGGAAAGTAAGTTATCGGAAGCGGTGCTCCAAACTGTAAGTGCCCTGACCTTCTCTTGTACATTATTGGATAAAATTAATTTAACTTCCCGTTTGAGAAGAGAAGCGTCTGTTACTGACAAGAAGTTTTAATTTGTAATTTGGCAATGAGTGTTAAATAAATTTATCTTAATTAAATAATAATACATATGCACTTATTGAGTATTTGAGCTGGAAGTGGTGTCAATTGATAGCTAAAAAGTGTGTTTTTCAATCCTTTTATTTATTTTATTTTATGATTTCTTACGAACTTTATTAAAATTAATTTAATTTTGCAAAATATTTTTTAATTAAACGAAGCATAACATATTTAAAAACTAATAAGCTAATGGTTTCTGTTTCAGGACTAATAAACAAACTTAATTTTGTTTCCTTTTAACGTATTGCTGAAATATAAGTGAAGGGAGAGTTGAACATATTAATTAATAATTCTCATTAACAAATTTGACGCAACTTGACTTTTTATGATTTCCCCCTCTAAAAGTTAAAACAAATATATTAATGTTATAATGATGACCCAGCTAGCTAATACGTATTTATATTTATTTATAGACATCCCAGTGCAGAAAATATATGAAAAAGAATAGGTACCGCGTTATATGAATATTCCTGTGGCTAGTCCCAGGATTGGGATTAGATTGAGAGAGTCCATCTGAGTTCGATAGAGGGCCGTCGTTGGATGAGTTAAGCAAATATTATACTTTATTTAAAAATATCTAGTCTATTTCAATAAAAATTGATTTATCCGATTTCGAAAATAGCAATACAATACTTTCTTCATTACAAATATGGAAAAGTTATTACTAACTAAAAAGATATTTTTTCAAATGTTATTAAATAACACTATGAGTAAAAGAAAATTTCATGTAGCCTGCTAAGTTATAACAATGACTGATAATAAAAGAAACACACACACAGAATTATAAGTAATTAATGTGCAATTATGCTATATAAAAAGAAGCAATGTTGTAAGGTTCTGGAAATCATATTATACTGTATTTTTAATTAGCTGTAAGAAATGCTAGAAAAAAAAAAGAAAAGTAAAGAAGCTTAAGTATTTAAGCCATTAAAGCCCCATTTTTGAACATACTTTTATAAAGTCACATTAAAATTTTCATTTGTTTCATATTCCTCTCAAAACAATTAATATATGCTTATATTTATCTTCTTCTAACTTAGATGTTTTCATAAACCCATGTTATTTGTCAACGAAATGAAAATAAATCACTATTTATATCAATAAATAAAAGCAGAAATAAGTACTAAAAGTATTTAATTTATTTACTCTCAGAATTCGTTTTGTTTTCGAAAAAGGAATTAATACATGTACTGCCAAACAATGCAGATACCGAAGTTGTTTATTAGAATAAGAATTAATGAATCATTTTATAGGTAAACAAGATAGATGATTTTTCAGTTAATTTATTTTTCTTGTGGGATATAAATCAAGAAACAAGAGTATCTTAAACGTTTTGTTCAGATATTGCGATAATCTTATTAATGGGAATTTCTCGATGAATGGCTCAAAATGGTTTGTAACGAGTGTTTTACATTATTTTGAAGGTTTAATGAAATAAACCTTTAATCTCTTAAGTATCTTTCAATTACATTTTTTTTATTAATTTCCGTTTTGTTTTATTTCATCTTATTGTTAGGTGGTAAAGAAATCCAAGTACATATGCAGAAACAATTCCACAAACACACATAAATTGTAAGTCAAGTATAATGAAGCCATTTAAGCATTTGATATTAATTAAATAATACCGGGATAGACAACGTTTAATTTCGTACCGATTCCCGCTAACATACTAAAGAGGGGTATGGAAATAGTGTATTAATGTTAAGTTAATTTTAAAACATTATTATAAAAGGATGAAAAAAACTTCAAATATTTTCAAATTAACGACTAAGACTTGGTTAAAAGCTATTTTTTTTAAAGAATATGTTAAACTATTCGAAATAATTATCCATGATTATATGTAATGTGTGTTACCATACCTTATTATTTCCTGGTACTTTCGGATTATCGCAACAATCACTAACTCTATTAATAACTCGCCAAATCAGCAACCGCCAATGTCCTATGTGCCGTACACACTGAATTGACAACCAGGAGCTTCGGTTCATGCAATGTTGACAATAGGTTCCAATAATACGCAAGTACCTATTTCCCATAACATACTTTAAATTATGAAGCATAGAAAACCAAATATATATATATATATTTATGTATCTAATTATGTGAGAATATTTATGTAGAACTATACTTTTCTTTTAAGAGCATGAATTTTCATTAAGAAAATTATTTAATATATAAATTTTACTTTAAGCTCAAAATACTATTTAAACTGCAATGAACCGAGGATACAAGCCATCGAGGATTTGAAATGCATTCATATTTGACAAATATTTTATTCTTGCATTTGACATTTCCTGAATTTGATATCCCAAATTTAACAAGTTTTTAGGTTTAATACTCTATATGCATTGTTTTTAAAATGCTCTGGTGAACTAATTCATCTGACCAATTAATGTTAAGAAATTCTCATAATGGAAAAGTGTAAACGGAATACATCCGCAATTTTTTTGTATTCTTTAATTTTGCGTTATTTTTTTACTAAAAGTGTTATTTTTTATTTAACAAACTAATAAAAGCTTAATATTGTTAAATCTCTGTTTAACTTTAAATTTATGGAATACTACTCAAAAGACTATTTAAACTGCAATGAATCAATCAATTTATACTGGCCGTCGAGGGATTGAAATGCTTTCACATTTGACAAACATTTTATGCTTGCATTTGACATTTCATGAATTTGATATCCCACGTTTAACAAGTTTTTAAGTTTTAATACTCTATAAAAATCACATGAATTGTTTTTAAAAAGCCCAGGTAAACCAATTCATCTGACAAATTAATTTCAAGAAATTCTCACAATAAAAAAGGGCAAATCCGCAATTTTTTTTTTGTTTTATTTAATTTTGCGTTATTTTTTATTAACAAACTAATAAAAGCTTAATTTTTGTTAAATCTCTGTTTAACTTTAAATTTACGGAAAAAATCGCTGGAAAAAAATAGAAATCATTTCTAGCCTCGAAATATTTTACAACCTATCACTAGAACTACACAAGTTCTTATAGGAATCCTTACGCTTTCTGCCTGTCGTCACAACTTTTACGACAAAACAAACTATTTGAAAACAGTTGAAGCAGGATATGAAAATAAATAAACTTCCACCCAAAGCCTTAAATGACATATGGACTGGAAATAGGGCGTAGAAAAGAAGCAAGACTGCAATGTTATCTGTGACCACCAGAACACCCGAAGACCCTAGAGGCCATACTTTGTGGTGACATTTCGGTACTACGCATTGATTACGCTGTGGGGACAGATGCCACACTGACCAATCCCGAATCTTTTTACGCCCGCTTATATGTCACATAAAGATCGCCTGGACACCCGGTGGTGACAAGTATTTAATACAAAAAGAGAAAGGCGGGACTGTATTTTTATCCGACGCTTTTGCAGCTTAGTCGTCAAATATTATGGAGCGTTCACCTGGCCTGCGTAGCTGTTATTGAGTTTCTAATGTTTGGATAGTTTGGGATGAAGGCTTCCGCAAGAAAAACGATGGTAAACACGCACAGATATTGCTTTGGGCTCTGTGCTTTGGTGTTATTACGTAAAGGAAAAGCAATGCATATTCTTTCGCTCGAATATATTGGAAGAGATTGGGGATAACATCTTGATCTCACGAACTGATATAAAGCTAATGATATATACTGCTTCTCAACGTAATAAACGGTTATTTTGAAATATCACAATTATTTATTTGTAGCCCAATATTTCTTTTGTATATTTTACAACAAATTTGAAATAATACTATTTTTTTAAATAAATAAAAGATTTTAAAATGGGATACATTTTTTTTTTAAAAAAAGGTTGTTACTTAAAGTTTATTTTTAAAGAATTTATAAAATAATTTTTCAAACAAATATTTAAGTTTTGAAGTTAAAATATTAAGTTAAAGTCTTTTGAGTTGGTATTTCTCAAAAACATTTTTCTATAAAAAGAGAAAAGATTATTGAATGAAAAAACAATGCATGACGAGAAACTTGTATTTCATTGGAGTGATACCCATTTTTAGAAATAATATGTATGCCTCTATATGTATATATAAATTATGACCTATATCTCTTTATGTATATATAAACTATAATCTATATATCTATATGTATACGTATACATGACATCATTTCAGACTGCAATTAAAACCTTAACGATAAATTATTTTCTGTTTAATTATGTGAAAATGCATTTGCAATTTTTTATTACATTCTTTTCACTCATGTCGATCAATAGAATTTCTTTATACATATTAGAGGATAATTTTTTGGTAATATTTTCACAATGCACTTCATCCTCATTTGAGAAGATTGCCTTAATCTAACAGTATATAAGATTTTAAAAACCTTATATATGATTTTTTGAATTATTTACTTCATGCGTGGAGCAACATTGGCAGCGGAAGTAACAATTTAAACCTAAATCCAGTAGAGATAGTATGTGACCTGACCTATTTTCCAATTCTACATATCGAAGCCACGTAAGGACTTTGATTGGCAGATTGATTGCAAATTGCAGATTGGTTGTCCCACGACACATCAGTTACAAGTTCAACTACACTATCGAGGTGCCATTTTATTAGAGACATGTTTAAAATATAAAATCCAAAATAAAATCTAAATTCATTTTCCATTTGTTTTCTATAGTATTTCTGTACATTTCCTTTTTATGTACGGTATTTCTACTCAAAATTATTTTGAAAGAGACATCCTATTTCAGTATAAGATTTATACATACATATATCTTGAAATAATATTGAAAAAACTCCCCTTTTTAGAATTGAATTTATTTCACAGAGAAAGTATTTGATGAGCTCTTTTAGAAATCATATTTTTAACAACTTTGAAAATAATACATAATTGTTTTTGTTTCCTAAAACATCATTACTAACAAATTTAATAAATTACTCATGGCACTTTCTTATTAGCAAGTACTTTAATTCAACAAATCAAATCAAAGTACCATTATAAAACTGCAAAGCTAATTATTCTCAGACATCTCAACTCATTCTCTTGCGAATATCTTATAGATAAGTCTCAATTGTGCTCTTTGAAGAATCTTTATTCTCAATTTGGAATCAGGATCTCACTGGAGAGTTACGTAACAAAATTATTCCGCTTGAAAGCAGTTCTCACATGCAAATTGATCTTAATCAAACAACTAACTGTCTGGACTTAAAGTAACTACTTCGCAGATCATTCTATTTCTACCAATGTCTCTGGTTCCCGAACTCAATCAAAATTTACAAGAGTCTTTTCATACCAATGAAAAGCAATGAGAGGAGTGAAGAATAAATTCCATTCAATCCTTTTACCTTAAGTCTTTCGGGATTTAAGTCTTAAGAAACTGAAAGACAGTTTCGATATCTTCTAACAATATTGGATGGCTGGGGGCGAAATTAAATCCTTTTAAGGAGGAAGTGAGAGAAATGTTTGTTTTACGAATATGGGAATTGACCAACTAAACCGGAACTGACTCATGGAATCTCAGGAGATTTATTATATTATATACTAAAACTCTGGATTTCTTAAGACGATAAGACGCTACTATAAGGGTTTTTCTATTCATTCAGTTCAGTGATGGGCATGTTTCTTATGTGTGAACCATAAAAAAAAGTTTTTTTAATAATTTAGAATAAAGCACAATAAAGATTAAAAATAATATATTTTGAAAATTCTTAAGTACTATCTGTATGTCTTGTTTTTCTCACACTATTTTTTTTTTTCAATTTCAGGAGACATGGTACGATTTGTAAAAAAAAATTTTTTTTAAATCTGCAATTTATGTGTTTTTCCAAGTTTTTGATTGACCACAAAACATAATGTATATGTTTTGTGTAAAAAAAAAATAAATAAAAAAAAACTGTTTTCTTGTTCAAAATATCACAAAAAAAATAATCATTTTATTTTTAAAGAAAAAATTTGATGAAGCGATTTAAAATCTGCCCTACTACAATATGTGACACAGACACATGAAATTTGTTTTTCAAGTACATTGAAATATCTTCAACAAAATTTGGAGTGGTTTTTGTGGTAATATGATTTATATCCATAAAATACTCTTTTTTATGAATGTTTATTGAAAATTCAAAGAAAAATGTATCAATTCTGAACAAAACTATTTGAAAAATAAGTATCCTTTTGATTCAAAAATGTATAACATTTTTAAACGTGTATTAATAGCACTAATTAGAAAAAATATCAACAAAAAAAATATAATCAATAGAAAAGAATCCTTAGCATTGAAATGAAGAAAAACTGGTGATTCCCTTTATTGTGGGATAAAGCAGCTTAATTTTCTTAATTGCTGTTTGGATGTGAACAAAATATTAATACTAAATTTCTTATAACTCTTAACAATAAAGTTATCATTTGTGAAATTAAGAAAAGTATATAAAGTGTAATTTCGGCTTAAAATACTTCATTTGATTTTTGACCAATTTTTGTCATTTGAATTGGGTTGAGTCAACACTAGGAGTCATCTAGGAGGTTCTGGATGAGTCCCATCTAAACATAACATAATGAAGCGCTTCTTAATAAATTTATGGCATAATCATTTCGCTTCGATCCATTTTGTTGTTCATGTATAGTAGTTTTTAAATCAATTTCTGTATAAATTATAACAATTTTTTCTTCCATACACAGAGAATATTCAAATTTCTGCAGAAGTTTTTGCATATGCAAAAGACAGGAACAGTACTTGAAATGAATTTATAAAAAAACATTTAATTTTAAAATTTCTACACAATTGTCTCAAGCTCTGTTGTGGGCCAGATCGAATCCATACACCCTCTTCTTCGTGACGTTGTTTCCCCAACATTGATTTAGTTCCATTCTATTTTGCATTTAAAGCTACAAACGGGATGTACTTGCCTTTGTAAAATAGTGCATTACACACTGTAAATATCTGTGTAATACACAGGAATTTACAATATAAATATCACCTTTAAATACTTTTCATTGCATCTGAAGTGACAGTGTGTTCAGTTCATTCTTCGATTGAATTCCAAATAACGTAGACTAAATTCAAACTTTTAAATTAATTTATTATTTAATTAAATCAACAACAAAAAATATTCTTCGAGCTTAGATAAAAAAAAATCTAAAATAGAGTATATTAAACATTTCTATCAGTGTAAATATTTGCAGATAGTTTGTATGAATTTGGTAGAATGATTAAAGCCGATTCATAAGAAAACGGTTTTCCTCCAAAATAGGCCAATAAAAAAGTCAAAGAAGAAACAACTTAAAGCTCTCAATACCTTTAAGAAAGGAAGCATCTGAATAACTTTGAAATTTTGAGTATTCGGAGCTTGTTTTCAGTCATTTCTTGAATTATCCTGATTACTCATAATTTAGGATAATGCATCGAATTATAGATAATAAATACCACGTTTTTTATTTGCTTTGGTCTCATAAAAACGGTTAAAGGTAGTTATTAATATTTTTTAATTATTTTAACCTAAAGCATATACGTGTATAGAAGAAACACATTGTGAAATAGATATAACATATCACAATTGCTTTGAATATCATATATCGTTTGATTCTGAACATGTATAAAATTAATGTATTACATTGTTTAAAAACCAAAGAGCATAATAATAAGAGTAAATGAAATTATGTATAATGTTTTTAACATTTTTTAATATTTATCTGGTTGACTTAAAAATATATATTATATCATAACTGCAAGAAGACTTCGGCAATTTTCAACTTGTAAGCCTTTCTGTTGATTTGTATGCAGATTTGACGAAATACTACTCACCATTCATTTCTAATCCAATCATACTTTTCTATATATATTGAAATAAACTGAAATGAAGACGCATTAATTTTCTAATCCATTACCTACTATTATTTATTACGGTGCTGGTTTACTTAGATTTAAATGAGTTCTGGCAATAGCCTGTGTAACATACAAGTAGATTAATATTAAAAGCCTTTCAAATATTATAATTTCAATTTACAATTGCTATGGATATTAAAAATCCAGCTAAAATTATAAATATAATCTCACTTATTATTCAAAAATTAATTATAAGAAGATCTTGCTTTTTAATATAAACAATATTTGAATATTTACCAATGCTTTAACAACTACGCGAAAAATAGATATGTATGTAAAATCGATACGTATTTAAGTATTTTATAGCAAGATTATAAGTATCAATAGAATACGAAATTGATATTTTCCCGTCAAATAATTAATTCTGAATTTAGCCAAATACATTAAGATAAGTATAATATATTAATAAAGTTAATATAAAATTTTAAATAATGCAGGCTGTTGCCATTGTTACCAAGATAATAATTATCAATTCAAATGTATGTTTCAAGAATTAAGATAGGGTGCAAAAGATGCTGTCCACAAAATAATAATCTTTGTTCCCCTAAAAAGAATAATTTTCATTGTCATAGTTTTAATAAATAAACCGAGAGTCCCCCCCCCCACACTTGAAGTGAAGGGGAGGGAGACATGCGCAAAATTTGTAACTCAGTTTCTTTATATAGAGCAAACATTTCTCTTTAACAAACGACAAAATCATTGGGCTCCATCAATTACAGATTTAAAAAAAATTACATAAGCCACAATTACTACCCGTTATTTAGAAGATATTAACATTTCTAAGAAATAAAAAGTTCTTTGAGAGGAACTATATTTTCAAACAATTGAAAGTCTATATTGTCCTAACAAGGAGATATCTCTTCGTATTTTAAAAACATTATTATATATATATATAAAGCATCATAGACTTAGTGATTTTGGAGACATATCAATTAAATTAAGTTCATTTGAAAAAAATATTACATTTTGAATATATAACATGAGCTTTACTGCATTAATTAAGCTGATGAAAAGTTTTTGGATTTCGTCTTGCACATAGAAATCTTACCATTACCAGTTTTCTTAAAAAGATTATTGTTTCTGAAACCTCATTTGTGGGAAATCACTATTTTTCTTTGGAAACTTCTGATTTTGTAGACCAAGAAAATTTCGTCTAAGAAATGCTAAGAGGCTGATAACGTTATAATTTATAGGTCATTTATTTAATTTTGGAATTATAGTTTTACTGTTAAGCTAAGAAATATATTAAATAGATAATTCTTATCAGGGTGTTATTTAATTTTACTTTCTAGTGCTTAATTTCTACTCATAGAAAACTTATGCAAGGATGACAAAATGTTGAAAATATAAATAAATTAGAATGCCATTTTTTTTAAAGTACTCTGTGCTAATGACTGTGAAGTAATTCAGAATTGATATGGAAAATAAAATTTTTGGTATCATGTTATCAAGTTTCCGATTAATAACATTTAAAAGTGTTGTTTATTAGAATTATTTAAAGTTCAAAAATGATGAAAAAAAGTAATAAATTGTTTAGCAAAACTGTTTTTAAGTAAATCTTATAATCTCTGAATATAAGTAAAGATCAGAAATGTTTAAATTAGAAATAATGCATAAAATGGTGTTTGCAAAAGTTTGTCTGTAATAAAACTGCTTCTACTGCAGAAGAAGTAATAATAATTGCACATTTCATCGCATTCTAAAACTTAGTTATAAATATTTTGTGAAAGAAGTTGCTATTTTTAAAAGTAAAAATTATATATTGAAATCTATATAAGGATTCAAATTCTAAGTGTTTTCTATTATGACAAGATTAAGAAAGTTAAATTTAAAGATTACTGAAGTCTATATTGTTTATGTTATTAATACAACTTAATTAAAATTTTAAATATCACTATTTTATAAAAACCATGATTTTAATAAGAATTAGCAGTGTAAACATGATTTTGATCATAAATTGCCAATATTTTTTGAGCATTGCGTATATTTTTATCCTTTCATACAATCTGCAGTTACCGTTATCTATAATTTTTATAGTGACAGCTCAATTGCTAAGAAATATGTTTCAAAGAATTTTTTTTTATTTATCACTCAATAATGAAATAAATCCAGTTGAAATAAAATTTATTACGCACTAAATCCAAAGTTGTACTTTAATAAGAAGAATTCTTCTTTATTTCCCTCAGGGAATGAGCTAATAAATCTCACGAACAAAAAAAAGAAGATAACAAACATCAGTTTCCGATGAACCATCGATAAGCTTATTCAGTTCATTAAAATAATAGTTCGACGTAATAAACGATTGAGTTTAGTTATCTGTTAAAATAATACAATAAAAAATAATCAATGAAACATTATCTCCAACAGTAATTCTAATATTATTACTTTCTTCCGCAACATAAAGTTATCCATTAATTTTTTTTGTTTTTTCATTTTCATTTTCATTTTTAAGAGAAATATAAAATCGGATCTTTTGACATCTGTACTAATCAAGTCAATAATATATAAATTTATTTCAATTGCCGTACAATACACAGTAATATTCTTTTCATGAGGCTTCATTTGTCTGTTTAAAAATAATTAACCTTCAAAGAAGGACATGAGATTACAATAATTGTATTTATGCGTTTTTTATGTGTACGAATTAATATCATATTTTCCCTATATGCTCATTCGTACTTGATTTAACCCCTTAAGGCAATATGGTACCATCTTCACAATTTTTTTTTTGTTTTTAATATTTCATATTTGGTTTTAATTGTATTTCATAAAAGGGTTAATATTTAATAATAATTCCATACAAAAAAAATTAATTTGTTGCAAAATGTTTGTAAAATTTTAATTTGTTTAGCTTTTTTAAGTATTTTTTTAAAATCCTAAGGCTTTTTTAAATATGTCTTTTTTCTTTCAAAGATTTTTTTCCAAGTACCTTAAAAAATACTACATAAAACTGTGCATGGGTTTTTTTCTGCTGCTGCTCTTTAATTTTTTATTAATTTTTTTTTATAGTTAAGCTTCCAAAAATTCCCCAAAAACATTAATTTTGATTTTGAAATTATTTAGAAAAAGTACTAAACATGTTAGGGCTAATTTATTGCACAGTTTTACAAAACATACATTTCAGAACATGCATAAAAAATTTCAAACTCATGCTTCAATTATCAAAAAAGCCTTAGGGTTTTGAATAACAGCATATTTACAAAAATTCAACATGGAGAAATATGAGTTTGAAGTTTTCATTCCATGAATAGCATGATATAATATCCATCGAATAATCTGAAACTTTTATGAAATGTTAATTAGCTTATTTAAAACTACTTACCATAAAAAATTGCACAAATGTAGAACAATTAAAGAGTATACTGCCATAATGAATATATGGAAAAAAACGAATGAAATATCAATACTTCATAAAACGTTATCCTAATAATTATAAAAAAAAATAAATACACACACTTCAGAGCTAATGCACAACATGTACAAAAGATGTTTATGCCTTTATTTTTTATTTCCATGATTTTAAAAGCCTTCGCATGTTAAGTATTATACACGATTAAAAGCAAAATCAAATAACAATTTATAGGTAAAATACATCAAAATCTAAGAATTGTATATATGCATTTGCTTAAATTAATGTCTTAAAATATTTTAAAAATAAAAGTGTTGCATCTCGCGCACATGGGATATATATATATCACCAAAAACAATTGTATAAAAATGGGAGAGTTTTTCTATTCTTGCGAATTAGATTTTTAATTATCTGAGTTATCAAAATGAGATTTAGTATTTATGCTTTCGGAGAATCCGTTTTGAAGTTTTGATTTCATTCATAATAATATCATAAAAAGAGGCACAACTTTTAAATCTTGACCAAATCCATTTGATCTTCAGTAAATAATTCACAAAATTGAATTTTTGCATGGATTGCACAATTCTTTCTTAAAATGATTTATAACTGCATAAATAATGTCAATCTCATGGATGCGCATTAGAAAAAATTAATTAATTCATTTTTTATCTGGCTCTTTTCTAGCAGATAATCTGAAATGTAGGGGTGGTAGTTGCTGTTTAGCATCAAACATTGCTCCATTACTTAATGAAAAATGCAGGTAAAGCTTTGAAATTTTGCAGGCATATTTATAAAGATTCGTGGTATCAACTAAGCCAATAAAAAAATTTTCGACTGTTTAATGATTTTTAGGGTATTATATTGCCTTAAGTGCCCCGGATGTGTATACTCGTCCTTTCAAAAGAGAACACTTGCATTTTGCTAGTCTGTTTAAAACTAGTCCTATGGCTTTGGAATACAATAAAATGACATTAGCAGTGCTTCTAAAGAATTGACTTATTTAGAAGAAAAGGTGAGAGCACAATTTGTAAGGGCATATTCCAGGAAGGAGGAAATTCATAGCTAAGCAGGGTTTCTTGTTTATTCGTTTGAGTGTGCTCTTTCCTATAATTTATTTGCTCTCATTTTCGCTTACCGTGTTGTAATGGGAGCTTTTTAATTTTTTTGCACGAATAAATCTGACAATTGGGTATCTTTGTACGCTATCAATGATCTGAATGGGATACTGGTTTATGTGGTCGTCATGTTTAAGGATATATCACACAACTGATAAACAATATATTTTTTTTTATTATACTGTAATTCTAGACATCAAATTTTGTATTTTCGTTTTATTATTTTCTCTTTTTTTCAAAGGGAAAGTAAACAATTTTTAGATTGAAAAACGCGCTTCTTTTCCCCCAATAAACCGCAAACAACGCGTGCCTGTGTGAAAATGGTGGCACTGGGGGGGGGGGGTGAATTTCTCAGCTATCCAATCGGCAGTTAAGGGGTTAAGCCATCAAATGACAGTAAAGTATAATTTACTTTGTACTTATAATTTTTTTAACATTTCTTACCTTTTGATATCTTGGTTGGTCCTTGTTATTTATGTTCACGAATTATTATGTTATTTTATAGCATGCCTATTTTTTATTAATTTATTAAATCATATATCAATAATATTAATGAAGTATTAATTGTTTTATACGTATTCATTGTATAATATTTCTTTTTTATAGTTATCCTGGCAGAAAACCAGTACTTTAAAGTGCGACCAACAGATCAAGAAAGCAAAGAAGGAGATGATGTGGAATTCCAGTGCCATATTGGTAACAGAGGAGGTGACGTGCAATGGAGTAAGGATGGTTTTCTCTTAGGTAAGTTCTTTTCTGATATATTTCAACAAAGGGAAATGCTACATCAAATAATCTTCAGGTTATTGAGAGTATTTAAGTATATTTATATATGAACAAGAAAAAAAGATTATGAACTAAATTCAAGAAGCGAAATTAATTATAATCCTATTATTTATAAAATAGAAGAACTGAAACTTTTGAACAATGACTAGGGATTGCAATATCAGACCAAAAGTTCAATACCGATATTCGGTATTTTTAGATCTCAATACCGGTAGTAGAAATTTAAAAAGAAGAAGAAAACACATAGGTTTCTTTGTGTTATTTACCTGTTTTATTAAAGAGAGTGTAAGTATAAAGGAATACTTTATTTATTTAAATCACAAAAAAAAAGTGTAAACATTACAATTCAGTCTGTGGTACTATTACAAACTTTTGAAATGTGTTCTTAATCCTTATTCAATATTATCTTATTCATTATTTTGGGTTATCATTTATGAGTTTATAAATAATGAATCTGAAAAATATTTTAAACCCTAAAGTATGATATGCAAATACAATGTGAATAAGAAACTCCCCAATTAAAAAAAGTATCAAAATATATCACGCACATTCTTCATAACTACAACCTTGTTTTTACAGATACAAATATCAGACTACGAATCCTGTGCGTGTGCAGTATTGCTCTGAAATGTTATAGGATAGATTTGGCTGCCTCATTGGATGATTCCCATATTTTATCACTTCTTTTGATTGCACGATGCAACTTTATATTCACAGTCTAATTAATTCCAAACGTTAGGGAGACATAAAAACAAAAACGTATTCTATTTTGCTATGTTTTCGATCCCTGAACCTTTAGTGGAGACAATTTAAAGAATTTCTAGTACAGAAAAACCAGTATTTAAACTTGGGAATACCGGTTTCACAAAATTGTACAAATGGCTCAAAATACTGGTATTCGGTATCCCGGTATACTGGTATTGCAATCCCTAACAATGGCATATAAAAATATTTATGATATGCATTATAACGTCGACCTGCTTCGCCAAATAAAAAGACGTCGCCGATTCAAAATACTTTGCCAAGGGCATTTATTTATTGTTTTGTAACATGCATGGGAACGGGTTTCCACTATTGGCTAGATATCTCGGCATTTGGCGACGTCTTTTGATTTGATGAAGTTCGTCGATGACATAATACGTAAGTACTACAATTATTTTAACTGTTTAAATTTCACAATAATTAATAACTTAAAATTAAATTTTTACATTTTGGAAAATAATCAAATTATGTGTTTGTTGCAAATTTTTGATTATTAAAAATATTTAATTATTTTACTTGATTTAATTGTATTCTTTCTTTTTTTATTTTGGTAAGAACTTATGTAACGTACCAATTACTAATTTCAAATTTCTGTCCATATTTTACTATCAAACTAAATTTACAACAAAATTACAGACCTTAAAAACTACTATTTGATTTTTTTTTAGATTTAAAGTACCGTGCTTACATAAATTGAATCAATTTTAATTCTTAAGGAGAAATGAAAAAAAATAAAATGATACCTAGAAACAAAGGGAATGGTTCTTACTTCTAACCTTAATGACTAATATACCAACACAGGTTCAATTATTTCCTTATAGCTGCAAACCAAAATTTATTTCACCCCTCGTTATCGTAACTTCCAAAGTAGTGAAAAACTAACAAAATGCTGAGTAAGATTTATACTTCATGTTAAAACTAAGCGATCATAAAATCGATTTATAGTACAGGTATATCTGAACGATAAATTTCGTTGGCAGTTAACGTTCTGAGTACATCATAAAGTTGCTTTGCTTATGGTTAATGTGCTGTAGAAACCTACGTGTTGCCGAAGAAAATTATTTCTTGCTTAAAGTCAATATTAGTACAGCATTTACTTTTGTTTCTGCAAATAGAATCTATTGTTGGTATAAATAAGATATTATTTCTTTCTTTATTTTTTTCCATGCTGGAAGAAAATACGTAGCCAAATAATTTTGCTTAGCGGTTCATTTTTAGAGTTTACATTAGCAGTTATCCATTAAACTTCCGCCTTACTTTTGAGAATTTTCTCTCTCATTGAACTATAAAACCACGAAACATACGTTTTATGGATCTCAGATTAATGAAGTTCCGTGTGTTTTTCATTTGATCCAGTGTGAGTGGGTTTCATTTTTCATGATTTGAAACTTATTTTCCTTCCGTTTTTAATGATCTAAATTAAGATTTTTTGATGGGTAACATCTTTCCTCTCGATTGCTGGAGATTTGTGGGAGTGATTTCGTGAAAAGGGACGGAAATGCGTAACAGGAAGTTGGGGAAACGCACGCTATTCAGTGAAGTTCTGTTTTTCTCCTTCATTCGGGAGGGGCTCCGCCCCCACCCCCCACCCCTTGCGGTCTAGACCGCGTGGGATCTTTGTTTTTGTTTTCTCACTTTAGGATCAGAGAAGCTAAGACGTGGTTAGACAATGACGAACGTGTTTCGATACCTGACTTCGATTGCTGCGTACAATTTAAACGACCGGGCCGCAGAGCAGCTGGTGTTGCGATCTATCGTAAACAGAACAACTCACATGTTGGAGCTCGACATATGGATATTACTTATCGTCAAACAAGTGGACTGGGGATTGTTAGTCAAGATATTGGGGACATATGTGTGGCAAAATGCTTATTTGAAAATGGACAAACAGTGATTTCGGTGGTCGTATACATTTCTCCGAATCAAACGGTTCAACAAATTAAAAATTCCCTGCATTTTTTACTTTTACCATATACTGAATGTGATCCTGCTCTTTTTTTTAAAAAACTATCACTCGCTTCCCATGATTTTGAATGGTGATTTTAAAGTTAACTTCTGTTTGCTAGAAGTCGAGCCACTCATAGCTTTTTTGAATGATGAACTCAAGCTCGAAATCAGCACAAATCGAAATATTTCGACAACTAACAGTCGTACTGTTATTGACGCTATTTTTCAACGGTTTTTAAATACTTTGAAAACACAAGTATATGTGTCATATTTTAGTTATCATAAATTATCATTATCGCTCTTCCCCAAATTGAACAAGAATAATTATTTTTGATAAAAAATAGCATTACTCCTTGTGTTCATTAAATAAAATTTTCATTAAAGATATAATTATTCCATAGAAAATTATTTCCAATCATACTCGATTCATTTTTTTTTCAGGATGTAAGTTGCTATTGCGAATTTACCACGATAACATGTCAGATGTTACACATCGTATGCGACTACTGTAAGGCTCGTTCCTTTTTTTAAAATTAAATCACTAGTAAATGTTGTATTATCTCAACAAGTTATGTATCTTTCTTCATATTTACTGGCATCGATAATTTCTTCCGAAAACCTTTTCCATTATATAAGCATAGCATGGTTTCATATAATTTTATAATTATTTTTCCTTGAATGCCAGGCAATAAAAATATTTAAACCTATTTTTTTTAAAATTTCATTAATCAGTATAGACTCTATAACAAAAATGATAACTTACATGGAATCCTGAAAAAGTTACCATATTTATCTATGAAGTGCGATAAAGATAACTTTGACACAAGCTACCATGCAATGTAATGCAAGGTATTTTGCATTAAATTGCATTTAACAATATTTCAAATAAAATAAATCTCGAGCAGCTTAAAAGTATACCTCAATTAAGAGTCTTTCTTAAACTTTTAAAATAAATGTAATCTGTTTTAGAAACACATCGACAAAGAAATCGCAAATAAATGTATATCACTAAAAATGCATGTATTGTTGCTAAAATAAATAAACTTTGTTACTGTTAATGAAGTTCTATTTCTGCACTGCAAAAAAAAAGTTATACTAAGAGAGAAAAATAGGATTACAATGCAACCTTAAAAATGTTAAGATTCTTGTTCCTTCAACCCCTATTTTATTCTGTCTTTATATCTCTTTTGCAATTATCTGTGAAAAATCAAATATTTAACTACATTCACAATCACTATATCATCTGTTTTCTTTTACTTTAGATAAATAAAAACCATTATTCTAATTAAATTAAGTTACATTGTTACTTTTGAAACTTCTGGGGTAAAATTCCGATACCGACAATAATAGGTTTAAAAATAAATTTAAATCCAGCTCGTCAGAAACTCCCAAAAGCATTTCATTCAAAATACAAAGTTAATGATAATTATGATTACCTCAATTATATGCATAGCCGATAAAACAAATTTAAAACTAAATTACTATAATCAATTGAATTCTAATTATACTTCGCAAGACTCAAAGTGTGTAAAGAGAAGATTACAACACTCTCTTGATAGATATGTTTGATGCAGCTAAGCCGAAATTGTTTCTTGCACTCTAAGCCCTTACATTCCATCACTCACTTGCTTAATAGATGTGCAGCCTTTTGACTGCATAACCTCCCTATTGCCGTTTCCTTTGAAGAATTTGTAATTAATTAGCTGGATTGAGTTACTAGGCTTTTCCTCTTTATTTTTGGTGAACAAAAAAAAATATTATTATTATTTTGTCTTACATGCCCTTAACTGAAACTTCTGAACTCAGATTCGAAAATCAACAATATTAGCTTTGAAAAAAAATGCCATTCTCGCCGATTGCTTTAATTGCAAGATATAACTTTAAAAATACAAATATTATCTTACAAACTCAAAATTTAAGGCTAAGTAAGGTCAATAATTGTTTGTTGATTTCCTCATTATTCAGAACTTGAGTTTTTGTTAAGTCCATGCACTTGATTGGGCGTTGGGAAAGGCCTCTCGTCTTAGAATCACAGATGCTACTCTTGTGAAGCGTAGTGAGAGTCAATGCCTTGTGCGGGTTTCACTTATTGCGGTATGAGTATGCAGGTAGTAGAAGAAAGTCTTTCTTTATAATACTATAGTGTTCGAATTAATTGGGACAAATGGAGGAAAAGGAGCTATTTTTTCTAATACTTCAGCTTTTAATCATTTCATACCTTAAGTAGACTGTAAAACCTCTATATTAGTATGAAATATGTCTTCCTTTAACATAAACCTCTTCAACACGTATTGGCATTGACTCCACTAGTGTAGTGCGCATGTTCTTGAATTCATCGTCGTGGAACGACATTTGCAGAGTGCTTTTTATCATGTATTCTGTTGTTTTGCAATTCATCTTCGATAAAAGATTCTAGAGAATATGTATTTAGGTAGATTCTCAATAGTATTTAGGTCTGGTGAATTACCAGGCCTATCAAGTACTTTTATTTTATTTTTCCGCATAAAAGTCTGGATCAATTTCGAATTGTGACAAGGAGCCAGGTCATGTTGAAATGTTCCATCAAATGTTTCTGTGAATGTAACAATCCTATTGCCTAATATTACGACGTATTTGACAGAATTCGCCATGCGTTTTACAGTATGTTGGAAATGATCAGGTTGCATACTTCATTTCGTCTAACTACTTTTGATTTGTATCCCAGCACAAATAAGTGCGTTTCATCACAAAAAATAACCTTCTTTCAGTCGTTAGCAGTTCACATGATGAGTATTTTCTGGCCCATGATAAGCGTTTTTTTTTTTATCATTTCTGATTTATAAATTGTTTTTCCTCGGTCTTGTTGCCTTACGGTCAACTTCCAGTAGTATTTTCCGTACAGTTGAGGTACTCAATTCAACACCATAACCCAATAAATCCCTTCAAAGGTGCATGCTTGTCTTTCTTGAATTTATTTTGATATTTCTTATTTGAATTTTATCAGTTTTTGGAGTAGTTTTCCATTTGCGCCCACACATTTTCCATTTCTTTTTGGGCAGGATGCCCCGGAATCTTGAAAAGCTTGATTTGTCCACACCAACTACCGTAGTTATATCTCTCAAAGTCCTAGAAGTGTGCTCATTGCGAATGATTATTTTAGAACGCTTCCTTGGAGTATTATCCCTCTTCAAACAAAGAAAAGTAAAAAGTGTTACACGGAACGCAGAATTATAACCACCATTTGCCACACCGAAAAGCTCACAACTGAACTGCAGATGAACTAAAACCTGTCAAATGAAAAAAGTTATAGTCGAGGTCGATTCGTTACACTACCTCTATGCAGATATAACCGTTTTGTGGCAGTTTGGAACATAACTAGTCACCACATACCAACATAGACAAGAAAAATATGTGTGTCCCAATTAATTTGAAGAGTATAGTAAGATAATACATTGGTCAAGGAACTTTGCCCCTAGGGTTCCATGAAGCATATTCAGAGGTTCCACGAGTCGAAATATAAAGTTGAAAAGAAAATTATAAATATGTATGCACAACAGATATCGTTCCTCTATGGAGTTTGTATGGCTTCATGTACGTACAACCGTGTTTATCAACTCGAATGCCACATCCTAAGGGGGAAAATTAAAAGAATTTGGTGCAGGACACCCTATCTTAAGTAATTTCCTGCAACTTTTATTACAACATATTAAAAGAAAACTAAAACATTTTTTTTCTTTATCTGTACTAACTAGATTAGGGAATATTCTGTTGCTCATAATCTAGAGTTTCAAAAAATAATTTTAAACTCATTAGAACAATGTTTCGTAATTTTAAGTAGAATAGAATGGAAGGAATTAGATTTAGGCTACGGTGTTGGAATTATACAATAAAGTACAATTTTCGTTTTAAAAATAAAATAAATAAAAAACTACTTATAACAAAATATTTAAAAAACACACACACACACTTATGACCTGAAAATAACATTTTCTAGAGGAGAAAACTAAGCATGAATAGATAAATTATAAGCATTGCCAATGAACAAGGAATAATGCATCGAAATATCAACACATATGACACACACACACACACACACGTGAGAATATAAATTTAAGCATGAGCAACTACTAAATTTTACAGTGCAAATTTGCTGAATACACACAGAAGTTCTTTACACATTTATAAAACTTTTTATTGTCTTTCTGAACAATGTATTTAAGTTTAAAATATTTCTCACCGTATGTGACAACAAAAATACAAATAGAAACAAATTAACGCAGAATATGGAATACAAATTCAGGTTACTTTAATAAGTTAGACATGGATAGCTATTGCAAAAACAATCCAACGCATATATCCAATTACTAAATATAAACCAACGGTAAGTGACACCTGGGACACAAATTAATACAGTTAACCAATAAATTACATTCATTTTAAATGGTAGTTCACCTAAGAAAGTCAATACTTTTTAAAACTTTCTTTACTTAAGGCATCCGACAAATTGCGACAATTTAAAAAAAAAAATGGTGATAAGGAGAATTTCTTTCTTCTTGGGTTTTTTTAGGTTTGTTTAGTACATTTTAAGAAAAATAAGCTAAAATTAAGAACAGAAAAAGAAATTATTATTACTAAAATGGGAAATAATTGGTAAAACTTTATATATACAAAAAAATAATGCAAACGCGGCCCATTCTGTACCAAAAGTTTTTGAAAAAATTTTCAATTCTGATGTGTTGATATGTTATTCATTTTTTATATGACCTTTAGGATAAGTGATATTTTAATTTTTACAAAACCTGGACAACTTTATTTTAGTTATTATGTGAAATTGCTTAAAAAAACCGTGATAATGGACCTTAAATTTAGTAATGAAACAAAACATTTTGATAAATCTGAAGGTTAAAACACTCCTACTATTATACAGAACATACATAAAAAATTTCAGTTAATTATTTTCAAAACTTTTTTAGCAATCGCTGGCCCCGTTTGAGCATTTTGAGGGGGGGGGGGACATTTCGTGTAAAATGCGTTTTAAAGTGTAACACTGTGTGGATGTGACTTAACTATCTTAATATTAGCAACCTTTCTCAACTAAAACATCCTCACAATTGGTGACCCTCAAAGCGAACGGATAACATTTCCAGTTTTGAATAATCATTAAACGGAGTCATCCGATATTTCGTCAAAAATGGCGGTAAGCGTATTGTTGAATATTGATTCAATTTCCAAGTTTTCTTAAACAAGATTGACTTTTGAATAAGAATAACAGTTCATTTCATTGATGAGTGAATTTATTTTTATCTGTAGTATTATTTGATGAATTTAAAATTTTGAGGCTCAGTTAACAGTTTTGAAGTAAGAAGTTAACAGCCTAGATAATTTCTATCGGAGCTTATGTTATATAACTTGTAATTGTATTTTTATATTCTTTACTTTGAGTACCAGTATTTTATTTGTATTTTCATATTTCAAAGTAATTTGTACAATTATTTATATACACCGTGATATACATTGCTTGGCTAAAACATGCAAGAAGAGAATCTGAATTCCGCCATTAATGACACAACAGTTTCCCGTGTTGGCGTCAAACTACCACCTTTTTGGAAAGCTAATCCTGCATTATGGTTATTTCAACTTGAGGCGCAATTCGCCTTGACTGGAATTACAACTGATGATACAAAATTTAATCAAGTTATTTCTGCAATTGATTCTGATATTTTGAATTGTGTATGCGATATAATATTAAAACCTCCTGATGCTGATCAATATTCAACATTAAAAAAACGTTTAAATGAGTTACATTCTGAAAGTGAAGCTTCAAAAATACGTTCACTGCTACAAGGTCTCGAACTTGGCGAACCAGGTACCTTTGGATCCAAAACCGAATAAATTAACCACTACACCAAAATGATCACCATGGTGCGGAGGTTGTTACTGGCTTATGTAGATGATACCGCTACACACACCGCCACCAGTGAGTCGGTGGATAGGCGAACGAACGGTGTATTTGTTATATCTAGTGTGTTAGCTGCTGCGTCACTAGTTGTGACGGCTTTTGCTGGTTGCGTCATTCGTGCGTACCGGTTGAGGGTTGCTTCACCATGTGACGGCTTGAAAATTGCGTCACTATGCGACGGCTTGAGTTGCATTTGCGGTGGATAGATGGCGCCACGACAGTTCAGAAGGTTGCCTTTTATTTCTGAGTTCAGCCAGGGTGACCAATGAAGCGGCCCGCTTATCCGGAGGATAGAGCCAGACCTTTGGATCCAAAACCAAGCAACTTAACCACTACACCAAAATGATCGCCATGGTGCGGAGGTTGTTACTGCTTATGTAGATGATACACTAAGTCCGTTCGGAGATATGTCCTCCGCAGATGTAGTTCCGTACTGTTCATCATAAACTCTCAAGGGCCTTCGAGTTAAAATGCGAAGATATAGCAACTTTAAGAACAAAAAGTCGATAATTCTTAAATATACAAACTTCGCTAAAAAAAATTTTAAAAAACAAATAATAAATTGATTATTCCCCTTAGGTGATAAAGTTTATTAATACGTTTCTTTTGTTAAACTTATTTGAATTTAAATTATTTTCACAGTGTCTTTTGCGTTTTGACGAGAAAATAAATTAAATCATGAATTTAATACTTAATTATATTTTTGAATTTTTTGATATAGATGAAGTATACAGTAATAAAAATTATTAAATGAAACTAAGTTTAGTTATATGCAAATAATTATTTAATTATTTTGTAAGACAATACGCAAATTTTTAAAACATTGGAGCCTATTTGCTTATATTGCTAAATTAATTATGAAAAAATATTTATCATAAAATTAATGTGTAATGATGCTAATTAAGAAATTCATGAACTTAAGTGCAAAATATTTTCAAACTTTTAAACTTTATTTAAATATTATTTCTTAACTAACTAAGTACAATAAAATTAATACCGTCTTCAAAATTTTCGAACTTTGTTTTATACCTGAAACAAATTTGGATTCATTAATTTATAGAAAGAAATTTTCTTCTCAATTGGTACAAAAGAATTCATGAATAAATTCATTCTATAGAATAATAATATTTTTAAAGTTAAAATAGCATTTGTGTTGAAAAGTATATGTGTGAGTGTCTTAAGGACAAAGACACATTCTCTAACATTAGGATTCTATCAATTTTTTGCTAAGTATATGCATTGGTATAATGCTAACATTATAAAATAAAGATAAGCTTTGTCCACTTAAGATCTTAATCTGGGCAATTTATGAGGAAATTGAGATAAATATATTAAAATATACAAAATATTCTAAATACGATTATAAAACAACTTTTTTTCTTATAAATTTCAATTTTCCTTAATACATTTTCAAAATGCTAAAATTATGATTCGTCAGTATATTTGCTTCATTTTATAACTTTAAATTTCTGGTCTCGTAGCATTTTGAAGTATTTTATAAAATTATTAAATTTAAATTAATTTTGTATTTTTAATTTTTGTAATGATAATAATGATGATAATGATGAATTTGTTGTGTTCTTTACATATTTCAAAAGTCATTATCGTTCATAAGCATATAACTTAATTTAAAAAGAGGGAGTGCACAGCACGGTAAAAAAAACTGCACATAATTGTGTTTTTATTAGGTTTTACTGAACCTTTGGTAGTTTTGAGCTCTGCTAAAAATAGATAATTAAAATTTAATTGGATAGTTTTGGAAAATATTATTTTTTGAAAAACCATAAACTAATATGTTACATAAAACCTAAAATTTTATTAGGAATTCTTTATTTCATTGATACATAAATTATTTTTCGTACTTTTAGAAATCAATACCTATTGTAGTTGCTTAATTTTAAAGTTGCATGCTTTTTTTTTTTTTGCAAAAAAAAAAGCAATGAAAAGAAAGATCATATGCAAACAATATAGCTATTTTCTTTTAAATATTTTCCGCTGAAAAATCATATTCCACAATTTCAAAGCTACACAATCATCATGGCAACTAGACACAATTAAGAACTTTTTTAAATAAATATCTAGTGTTTTAGTCACATTGTTTCTGTTGCAACACATATTGATATATACTTCTATTATATAAGTACATTCGCACGCGCGTGAAACATTTAATTTATCAAAGAATGTGATATTTGTATCTGAGACATCTAAACTCGAAATCAAGTATACTTTTTCTCTACCCTAGAAAGCATTGTCCATCCAAGCCATTAAAAACTCTTGGATGTTGCAGGAATGTATTTCATTTCAACTTGTTGTATGCTTTTTCATTCCTTTTACTTTTCATTCCTCTTCCAAATTCCTCCATTCGTTTCTTTTCTGCAATATAGAATACCACATTTTCTGTTATGTCACCAACAATTGCAGCATCCTTTGGAATTTCAATTTGAACTCGGGTGCCGTTGCATCAAAAACATGTAACACCTTCCACATAAAAAAAGAATGGTAAAGGCTTAGAGATTCGGCCTGGAACTAAGGAAAAGGAATTCCACAATCGTGACAATGTTTGGAAGTTTCAAGAAACGCATTCTTACTCGATGAAAAAGAAAAATAATACAATACCATTTTACTATTAAGAGATGGGATCACCGTTACTCACGTTGTCAGATTCTTGAAAGCGTATCATATGAAGCTATGAAATTGTTTCTTGAGAAAAAAAAGTTCCTATACATATCTTGCAACCCATAAATATTTCTATCTAAGCCAATTGGTCTTAGCCGAACTTAAGTTATTCTAAATATTTTAAGGTATCCGACTGCCCTAAAATTGTGAATTTTCCTCAAAACTGGCAATTTTTTATGCTTTTATTTTATGGGCCATCTTATAAGCTTTATAAAAATACCAAAATTTATCATTTTCCTTTCACTAGAACAAAAACTACAAGTGTTTTAGTAAAAGCAGATGTCATTACTTTAACCAAGATGGCACACTTTAAAACGCGTTTTACTTGAAATATGATTTTTTTTTAAAATAATCAAACATGGTCAGTGATTGCTAAAAAAGTTTTGAATATAATTAACTGTGTGTGTAATTTTTTTGTAAGATATGTATAATATTACAATTGTTTTAACCTTCAGATTTATCAATCCCTGTTTTGTTACAAAATTTACAGTCCCTTATGTGAATATAATCACTGTTTTTTTAAGCAAATTTCATATAATAACCGAGATAAAGTGCTCTAGTTTTTATAAAAAAGAAAATATCTCTTACCCTGAAGGTCATTTCAAAATTGACTAAAATAGTAACACATTAGATTGAAAAAATTGAAAATTTGTTTATAAACCTTTGGTTCAGAATGGACCACATTTATGATATTTTTTGTCAATTTTTACCTATTTTTTCCCATGTTAGTAATAATAATTTCTTTTTCTCTTCCTAGTTTTAGCACATTTTTCTTAAAATGCACTAAACAAACCTAAAAATAACAACAACAAAAATTCAACCCAGAAAAAAAAAAAAAAAAAAAAAAAAAAAAAAAAAAAAAAAAAAAGTCAAACGCTTTGGTAAATGACGTAACAAAAAGATTATTATTTTTCACAAAATATATATTGGATAGAATTTGTAAATAATAAGAAATGAATAGAAATTAAATACAGCATATAAATAAACATAAAAATAAACACTTATGATAAAAGTACCATTTGAATAATAATAAAAATATAGTTCTATTCAAACAAAAAAAGCAATAACTGATTTTCTGTGAAATTAGCGAAGATTATATGTCAATTGTATTATAAGTTTATTGTCTCAAAGCTAAAAATATTTGTCTTGCTTTGCATGCATTACATCGCTCATTTTCCCAGAATAATGTTACGAGTTTTGTATAAAATGGAGTAGATAATCTGTATTTGGATGCGTTATGCATTTATGTTACTCTATGCTATATTTAGTTCATGATAAAAATTGTAATATTCACAAGCCACGCCGTCCCTTACGTTATAGTGGCGATTCAATGGTAACTTAGCGAAATCTTGGCGATAGAGCGAAGTTGGCATCATTTTTGGCAACCAACTTGGTGACTTAAGCGATCACGTTGGCGACCATTTTTGGCGAGCTCGGGACTCTCTAGATTCTTCTAGAAATTAGTCGAGAAATCCACTATTTTCACGATTTATGACGCTAGCGCAACTTTCTCGAAGTTCCGGCCACGGCGATAAATAGAGCGATACTCTCCGCAACAGTCAGTTTGGTTTTGACTAGCAATTAGTAAACTTGCCTTGACTGTGAGAACTAGCGATTAGCCTGACTGTTCAAAATTAAGAGCAGTGATTGTGGATAGTCTTTTACGTACGTGTATGTTAGACTCTGATAATTGTGTCTGAAGGCTGTTGAAGGTGTGAAATTTTTCTGATATTTATTCTACGAAATTGGGTGCTGAATCCTGTATTTTTATGGATTAATTTACGACAATAAATTATCATCTTTGTTAAAGAACTGTTTTGTTGTTTGTGACTGATTTGCATAAAATCTTCGAACCCCGATCAACGTAACAATATTTTCTTCGTAATAGTCTTCTTTTAATAATAAAGTCAATGCTTATATGTTAATTGGAAATAATCAACATTGTAAAGTATAAAAAAAATAATAATTACTATGATAAAATAATTTGATATAGTATGAACTAAAAATTTCAGTAAATAGAGTAGTATTTAATTATTTTATCTTTTGGAAACAGTTAAAAACGTTCTTTGGAATTGGAACTGAGTATTGAGAAAATTACAATAAGGAACTTTTATATTACTTTCTAATTCAACAAATTGAGAAACGAAAAATATTTTTAGAAGTCTCAGAATTGCAGATTTTACGAAAAACTTCTGAATATAACATATTTTTATCCCAAATTGTATTCTATTTCTGCACAATTCTTAGAATTGAAATTCTCATTTTTTCCCCATCTTTTATTTTCTCTCTCCCATTTGTTTTGAATTTAATTTTGTCTGACGAGAAAATTAGATTTTCCTTTAATTGCTTTTTTCCCTCCTTTCGTACCCGCTTTTCATTCATTGCATTATATTTTATTCGATTAAGACAGTTTTCCCAAGATAAGTTTTACATTTGCAAAAAGAAAGACGATACATGTGTGACGGTATTAATTCTGAGTGGGAATAACGAAACCTTCACATGTAAAGCCAAACATAATTTTAGAAAGTGAATTTCTATAAAGGCACGTCCAATTAAAAGTAATATAATTTGTAATGTAACGAAATCAGTTATGTTAACACGTTTTACATTAAATTTTTGTTGGCGACACCAGGAAATCTGATTATTATGTTTTGCACATTGTCTCTTTTCTGATTTATGAAAAGGAACATGAATAATAACTGCATCTTATTTGCATTAAAATTCAAGCTGTGTTGAGAGAAACTGTATTAATGTATTCCTCCTCAAACATTATTGAAAACATGCTGTTACATTTGAGCAGATGGTGCTCCACAAGAAGTATAAATTTCAATTAATTTATCTGAATATGTTTATAAAAATCAATATAAATGTAAAGAGCATTTTTTTTTTTTTTGTTAATTTCTACTGCCATTTTTTTTTTTTTTGTGTGTAAGAAAAACTTAATATTCTTTGCAACAAATGTTTATTATTCTTAATTAATCCTTATTCCCACTGCAGGATAAAAAACAACAAACTTTTTTTAAATATTTTCATTCATCTTTCTCCTACAATCAATCAGTTAAAAAAAAACTGTGAGAGATTACTTAAAATGCATTAAAAAAGATAATGGGAATACATTAAAATTCTAATAACTGATGTTATTTTGAAAAAAATAAATATATATATTTAATAATTCTTATGTAAAATTCAATTAGTGACATTATAGTCAGTGGGGCAATTAAATGCTGAAAAAGAATTTTCATCATGAACTGCAAGAGATTATTAAAATGTTATGTTTATTCAAATGCAATATCTGTGAATGAAAATACGTGATTCGCTTATGTTTTAAAATGCATGCATTTAATTTTTTCTTATTGCTTATCTATTTTTATTTTTATTTATTTATTTATTTTTCATATTTTTTCATAATTTTTTTTTTAATTTTTTCCCACAGATTTTTAAGATTGCAGTCAGTCATATTGATTTTGAAAATGCATTTTATTGCCTCCACATGAAGTGCATTATTTATTACTTTCTCTCAAAAAATTGTGGAAAATCCATAATTTTAACCAACATGTATGCATACATGCATGCATATCCATGTACATTGTTGCAAATTTTGTGTAAAGAATACTTAAAACAGTGCACATAATTTATATCTGGATGTGTAATACGTTTATATTTTTCTACGTTGTATTTATTTCATGTTAAAATTGTAATATTGTCTCTTTCATTATTATGGTGATTCAATGGAAACTTGGCGAAAGAGCCAAGTTGGCATCATTTTTGGCGATCATTTTTGGCAAGTTAGCGACTATATGAATTCTTCTGGAAATTACATTAGAAATCTACAAAAAAAAAAAAAAAAAAAAAAAAAAAAACCACGATCTACGACGCAAGTAGATTTTTTGAGAAAAATCCGTGAGGCCAAAAAAATATTGAATCGCACCCTGAAACTGCGTTAGTCTTTGTTTTGATTGTTGAAAAGATCGTTTTGATTTGATCGTGAAGAGCCAACTAGCGATTAATTACTTCGGCTGTTGAATATGATGAGAGAGTGCTTGGCAATAATCCAAAAGCATACTTGTATTTTAGATACTGATAGTTGTCTCTGAACTCCGTAGGCATGAAGGTCTTCTGAAATTTAGTCTGTGAATGTAGCCACTGTATTTCAAGGATTGTTTTGACAGAAAATTTCCTTCGCTCCTGAAGAACCGTGTTGCTCTTTTCGACTGCGTGATTTGCATAAATTCCCTACACCCTAATAAACGTAACAATGTGTTTGTGTGTGTATGTGCGTGTGTGCATAATACACATACATACATACATACGCACATGTAGAATTGAAACTGTATACAGTTTTCAATGCAGTAACAATATAAATTGTTTAGTGAGTTATTTAGTGGTTATTTTTGGGTGTATGCAAAATCACAGTATTTTTCTTTTTTACAGAAAATTATATTATGCTACATTATGATGTTAATGATTTCTATTATATCTAGTACACGAAATTTTTCTATTGAGAAATATCACAAATATTTTCTTATATATATAGACATCTTAGTTGATTCTCTTTTCAGTAATAAAAAATAAAAATATTATTTTGCTTCATTACAGTATAGCGGACACAGGAATTTTTCAAGGGGAAGAGCGAAGGTCCAGGGTCAAATATCCACTATTCTTGTACCATGCTCCGGTATATTCTTTCGATTTTGTGTCGATTTTTTGGACCCGAAACAGAAAAAAACTAATTAATTAATAATTAGCATTAATTAATAAATTTAATTATTAGTAAAAAGTACATAGTTACATTTCACGTACTACACACATAGAATTATAATCAATTGGAAAAAAAAATCAAGAGCTTTGGGGGGGGGGGGTTCCGAACCCGAAGCCTTTGTGTGCCATTGCTTCATTAATATGTTATTGTTAAATCCTTTGACGAAAGGAACGTTATTAATTTATTTTGTGTTTTGAAAATGTATAAAAATAATACCTATACAGGACTCGTAAAAAATAATTAAACTATATGCAAGGTACATCTTTATTGCAATGAAGAATGCATTTAAATATGTACCTTTTAAAAAAATTACTAAAAAAAGAGAAATTTTTTTTTTTAAATAAAGAATTGCATTAAAAATAATTCTAGATTATTATTTCTTAAAAATTATAAAATAATACAATTCGTATAAAATATCTAAAAAAAACTTATTTTCTTAAAAAAAAAAACATAAAATAGTTTCTCATGATTAAGATATAAGATATATCACAAAACATAGAAAGTAAACATCCAATATGCTTTATGTGCTCTATATTTACATTTTAAAAATTCTAGTTACTTTCCCCGTTTTACTATTATTCGAATAATATGAAACTGTATATATTTTCCGCTTCGTATTGGAAATAAATTAATCATTGTTTACTGAGTTGGAATGATACTGAATATTTTATTTGCATGATATATATAGATAGAGACAGGAAGATAGATAAACAGTTAGATGGACAGCCTAACAGGCTGATAGATAGACACATGAGAATTGAAAGTTTTAACAACTGATTGATTTGAAATTAGAACAATGCTTCTCAAACTTTCAATATTTGCGACACAAAATTCAATCATAATTTTTATCGCGCCCCCCTTCCATAGAATAACAATGTATTTATTTTAAGAAAACTTTACTTTAACGTTAAGGCTACAGTACGACTGTAATCTCCCAAGTGCCACAGGCGTAAATAAACGTCTCACTCTGCCAAAGCATTAATTGCCTTGGACGTATATATTCGACTTTCCAAAACACTATCTTTTCTGTGCACTGCTATCCACAGAATTATTCCGAAAGCTTTGAAATGCAATAAAAGGACATTGAAAGTGTTTGCGGAGGATTTACCTATTTCAGAGAATTTTCTTATTAATTCTTTTTCTTACCCTTCCCCATACGCACACTTACATGAAAAACGGTGGCATTGGGGAACGAACCGCATAGCTTTTAATCAGCAATTGAGGAATTTATTATAAACCGTATAAATGATGAAGTTTTTGTTTTTAAGTTTTAATTTTTGTACATAATTTTATATATGACAAGCCCATGAGGTCACTGGTATTTATTAAATTTGTTCTTAACTTTGCATTGTAAAATTAATTATAAAAAACATTGTGCAGTATGGATACATTTTTATGAGTGTATTATATCAGAGTAAATATGCGTGTACTTTATTTTTTACTATGTCAGAATGTATTTTGTTTGTTACATTGAGTAAATTAATAATTTCTTTGAAAAATCTTTTGTTTTCGACATTTTAATAGTCGCTTTTATCTCGATTATATTGATTATTAATATCACAATCTCAATTGGTTAATAAAAATGCCCTACAATGAAAATTGAATTTAAAATGCAGCTCCAAATTTCTTTATTCTGGTAACGAAATATTTCGTATAACCTTAGAGTTCTAATTTGCATCAGAAGTAAATAAATGATATGTGAGTTTAATCACTTTTAATGATATTATTATTATTATTTAATACAAAATTTTATTTATTTAATTAATCATTTTTACACACTTCACCAGAAATGAAAAATTTATAATAAAAATTACGTATATATATATATATATATATATATATATATATATTATGTATTTATATACAGAATGTATTATATATATATATATATATATATATAGGGGAGACCAGGGCAAGATGACAACGTTAACAGTTTTTTGTTGCTTATTAATTTTTTTAAGGGTAGTAAAATCAATTTTACATGAACTGTTAGCATAGTCCTTTGTAGTATTAAAATATATTATCATTTAATTTTTCCAATAAAAAAAGTTAAGGATTATTTTATTTTTTTATAACCTTAACAAATCGTCATCTTGCCCCAGCACTGGGGCAAGATGACTTTTGCCTTGGGGAAAGATGACGACGCTGAAAAAGGTTGAGCATATTTTATCTTTTGAATGTCTTACATGGTTTAACAAATGATAACTGTGTTTTTACATCTTACGAAGTATCAAACTAAGCGCAATGCATTGTAACGTAATGTTGAAGTGTTTAGTTGTGTACCTAACAATAGTCACAAATAAAAATGACATTTTTATAATTGGAACATTCCTCATGCCAACACTCGTGGCATTTACAGCACTGGATCCATTTTTCTGTTGAAAGATTCCTCTTCACAAGCAGGACATCCTATAACACCGTCCTTTGAAGTTGATACAACTGGAATGTTTGGCCTGGATTTTATAGATTTAGGCCTACAGGAACAGTTTGAGTTTTTTTACTCCCTTTTTAGCTCTTCACGAGCTTTTTTTCTGTTTTTTTAAAACATCCTGTTCTTCCTTCCGCTTTTCTCTTTGTTCTAACATTTCTTCGGTGGGTGTGCTTGTAAGAATGCTAGAGCTCAATAATTTTTTTCTTTTTCCTTTTTCCCCCTCACATTATGTTGTTTTAGGCAATGATTTGAAATAAAAAACACTAACATGCTTCTTTGGTGCATCGGAATCAGCATTTGCCATAAGTTCTGGATTTTCCGGAGGGTTTATATGTTAGTTTTCTACCGGGGTCTGAGGATTAGCACTATTATTCTCAGTTTCATCGCCAACAGCTGCATGGTTAGTAGTTTTTACCGCAGCATAGTCATGTTCGCTAAACACTAGAGGATTATGAGGCTCGATCCCATATTCTTTAAACCCTTTCAACGGCTTACCAACTGTAGCTAATTTGAATATGTGATGCTCAAAACCTCACCAATATTTTTGTCTGTGATAGTTTGTTCCGGATGAGTGACCATAAAGTTGTCGCATGCTTGGTTATAGTGCGTTTTTAACTTAGTGCGTTTTTAACTGGTCGAAAAATGACACAAGGAGCTGGAGACGATGTGATGTGTGTTACGGCAACCCAACCATGATGATGTTTTTGGCTCTGCAATAAAAGATAGCCTGCAAAGTTATATGAGTTTAATGATTCTCAAAAATCAACAGATTAGGAGATTCTTTGCTTGGTTTCACATGAAGATAAAAGTGCTTCAAAAAAGAGAAAAAGGTGCCTTCGCTGTTTCAGCCCTTATCACTACAGTTGCCTACAGTTCCTGGTGGGGCTCTTTCTACAAGTTCAGGAAGCAATCGTCTTCTCGCAAAAATTCAGAAAAGGTGGCAGATAAAAGCCAGTAGCTCTAAAGCAACAAATTATTGTTACATTCCTTCCTCCTTTTTTTTGGGGGGGGGGCTTAGCTGATGGTAAAAATGTCTTCCTCTGGTCACTCCCTTTCGAATAAAACCTTTCCCGATCCGATGCACCTCTTAGTCCCAAAAGAGATGGAAGCGCAAGGTCATTCGGACATAAGGCAAACAAGTTTTCACGGGATTTAATAGAAAATACAACAATAGTAACTTTAATAAATTCCGAAACACGGGGCGAGATGACGAGCTCGTCATCTTGCCCCGTGTTTCGGATCGTCATCTTGCCCTAGAATGTCTGTTTAAAAATATTCGCTCTCATTACCATGAACGAAGGCTATTAATTGACATTTATTCATGGTAATAGGTAGTATTTAAACCAAGTTACTCATACATATTAAAGAGGAACGTTATATCTTACATGTATCTGTAGCAGAGCTTATTTACACATGCATAAAAGTTATATCGCGGCATCAAAAAACAATAAAAGCTTCACAATTAACACAAAAAGGGTGATTTCAGCGTGTCTATACTATAGTTTAACGAAAGGCCAAAAGGAGAGCCAGTAGTGTTCATTTGATGCTGCTACCTAGTGGAATACGGAAAAATTGACATTAGTCATATTGCCCCGGTCTCCCCCTATAATATATATATATATATATATATAAGACGTATTAGCCACAGTAGTACAAAAGCAAACTCTTGGCCTTAGGAACCAAGATTGAAGGTTTTAAACGAAGTTTTTTGACTAATCAACCTACATCTGTAATTTTCCTATACACTGGATCATAGAGAAAGGAAGAAATATTAAGAGAAATGCAATTATTGCAAATACTATTAATACATAACAATAACTTTTAATAGCCTACGTAATTACTAGTATAGAGTTAAAATCGATGTAATAAAACTGGAAAGATAAAACTTGCTTCTCGAGCAGAGCACCAGGTTAATGTTCCAGCCAAATACAAAGGAGTAATAACAGAACAGCATAAAAGTAAAATTAGTAAATTATGATAAAATAATAGAAAGTCTATTTATATATACATTTAAAAACCTTAAATATTAAAATAAATTTTATTGACAAATTTATAGGACTTCCTAAACATACACAATGGTCACTCATGTAGTGACGGTGGGATACGGGTGTTGTAACATCCTGCTTTTCCCTTATTATAAGGATTGATATATATTGAAATTTCAAGCAGAACATTTCAATAATAAAATAAAAATTTTCATTTTGCGTACTTCTTTTCCGGAAAAGATATAAAATAATATTCCACTATTCCCTATTCCACATAAACATTCTTTTCAACTTAAAACTAAAAATTGAGGTATATATTTAAACACCGCCTCACCAAGAAAAATGTCTCGCAGATGTGGTCAGATGAATAGTCAGATGGGGATTGAAAAAATAAGGAATTCATACACTGGCGTAGTAACTGAGTGGGCCCTGTATCAAAATTCAATGAAAGCCCCCCCCCTTCTTTTGGAGGACCCTTTCAATTTAAGATTGTTTTGCTTACACATTCTGGGGAACCTTTAGCTTGGGAGCCCCGTACCTTTGATATGGTTGATACGGCGGCAGAGCTATATATGCCCTTGAATGTATACCGAACTACTTTCTTCTTATGTCTACTCGATGCAAGTTTAATTACCAAACATGCATTACTCAATTAAAAAAGATTTTAATTACTTTTTAATATTTAATAGATTGAGATTTAAGAGTATGAATTAATTAATACACATTTAAAATTTTATTTCGAGCCACAAATGTTGAATGGGGCTTAAATATTAGGAATCATTATTTTTCTTTATTTGTTTAAGCCAAACATAATTTCTTTTGAAAAAATAATGCTGATAAACTTTGATCTATTCCTATCAAGTATATGAGATCATATTAATTTCCATACTTTTCGCTTTTTATTACATAAAATCTTATATTGTTGTAAAAAATAATAAGTATGAACTCCATTCACGTGTAAATATTGTTTTTACATAAATAAACTAAGAATTTTATATAGGTTTAAAACATTTAATTGCTCTATCGGAATAGCTCTTTAAAATTATCAGCATCACTTTAATTACGATATCGAGGGAAGTACACTCATGTTCGTACAAACAGACAATAACCCAGTGTTTGAGAAAATCAAAATAAAGTTATCTGAATGTAAATTACCACTGAAAAAGCAATTGTTCGAAAATTCTAACCTTCAAATAACGTTTATGCCATTTTTCTCGAATCGTCGATACAACTGCTATTTTATTTGATATATTTTATCCTCTTAAGAGCAAGTTAAATATCCCAAGATACATACTAAGCACTTCTGTTGTTCTGCGAATAGAAAGCAACGTCTGAATGGCTTAACAAACCTTCAGGCAAATAAAGTGAAAACGTCTTATTCTCTAACGAAGCACAAAAAACTATATAAATAAATAAAACTTAAACCCACTTTTGTTTAAACAACATCGCTCACTCAACCGAAACCACTTCCGGAAAGAAACTATTATTTTAAATGTATAAATCTTCTTTGTTTGAATTAACCTCAACAACACACAATGTGATTCTGATCGTCAGAGCACGCTGTAAGCCAATCAGAAAGCAGAGAAGCCGAAACCAAACAGAAGGCAGTCTGTTGTCTTACCGAAAAGTCAAATATTGGTCAAAACCACCACCGGTGTTCCCAGTTTATAGATATCGGATTGGGTAAGATCTAGGGCTCCACCCCATCTCCTTCAGTATGTTTGCAATGAAAACACTAGGAGGTGGTTTTCCATCCGATTGGGGCACTTGAAACATTGGCCGCAAAAGATTTACCCCAGCGTAAAAGCTGAAAGAAGCAGAATGGGGGTTGCTCTCTCTGGAGATTAAATCTTTAGTTCTTGTTTGTGCTCATGCTGTAAGCAGTGAAATGAAAAATCGTTGCCTGTTCCGTTTTTCAAAATGATGACAATAATAAAAACAAAAAACTGGACTATATTTCACTGCTGGTTTGAAAAGGAAGTTTTGGAATGTCCTCTGACTCAGCATGTGTATGTTTATTTTTGTTTTTGGTTGACAAAAGAAGTTTCTTTTTCAAAGCGGGTGCCTTTTTTTTTATTTTTGTTTTTAGGTAACTTGTTTCTTCTTTTTACAATTAAAAAAATGCGACAGCAATGCTGGAGTGCATTTTCAAATAAAAAAAGAAAAAGAAAAAAATTGTTTAGACAAGCAAAAAAAAAAAAAAAAAACTTTCTTCTTTGTTGAAAAAAAAAATTCAGCACTAAAATAATGAAACATTACATCGTCAGGCATCTTCTTCCAAAAGAAAAATGTTGTTTGCAATGTAAAAATATAAATAAGATTAAAAAAAAATAAGACAAAAAAATTAAAATTCTTAATTTTAAAAAAAATCCTAAATTTAGAAATCGATCCATCTTGGTAATTTTTTCTTTGGTTACAATAATACTTTTAACTGTTTTTGTCGGAGAATGTAACTTCAAAGAAAGTTATAAAGGAAGAAAAATAAAATCCGGAAAAAAAAAATTGTAAGAAATTAGAAAAAAGTAAATTTTAAAGAAAGATGTAAAAGTGTAACAGATGTAGATAAAAAAAAAGTCAAGAAAGAAATCACTCAACTCTAAAAAAATTAAAGACCTTTAAACTATTTAATGAAAATAATAATAAAAAAAGAATAAAATTTTAAAATGTAGGCTATATAAGTAAATTATATATTTGCGATTAAAATAAAATTAAATACTTTTACTGATAATATCAAATAATGTTCTTTTTAAATCGCTGTACAATTAATAAATTATTAAATTAATTTTTGTCTGAAATCATTTATCGACATTGTTGAGCAACTGATTTCGAGTTAAAAGGCAAGAACAGCATTATAAATGATTAATCTATAAATTTTCGTTTTGAAATTATATATTCTTCTTAACACTAATTAATATCTTTTATCGAAACAATCTGTTTATATTGTTATCTTTATTTAAATCTTGAGAATTTAATGCTTATGATTTTCAATATACAAGGTCTTATCAAGAAGAGAGTTAAATAGGTGATATTTTATTTCCAATATATCTCCATAACATATTAACAGTAATTAAATGTATATTGTTGTTATGTAATTTAAAATAAACATATATGGGGCTAGGATAATTGTAAAATAAGTCAACGAAAATAAAGTTAGAGTTAACAATTTCACAAAATAGAATTATTTAAATTAGATATTTAGGTGCAGAAGCAAACACAGGAATTTTTCAGAGGGGGGGGGGGGGGTCCAGGGTCAGTCTACTATTCTCGTATCATGCTCCAATACGCCGTCCAATATATTCTTTTGATTTTGTCGATTTTCAAGAACAAAAATCAGTAAAAAAAGAATCATTGAATGAATAATTAGCATTAATTAATAAAATTAATTATTAATAACAAAGACTTAATTAAATTTTACGCACTATATACATAGGATTATAATCAATCGAAAAAATATCTAAGGCTTTGAAGAGGGGGGGGGCTTTTGGGCACCTAAACAGTGCCGCACACAAGGAGGGGTCTCGGACCCAAGCCCCCCAAAATGAGCAATAAACTTAATTTTCGGGTTATAACATGTCATTTTGATAATATTTTCACACATTGAATTCTGTAAAATGTCGTAAAAGTAACGTTTTTTTTCAGAGTGAAAGAAAATTATACTTGTGATAGTTTTGCAAAATCAACATATTTCCGAAAAAACTCCCTGATACTGCCTAGCACTTAATTTAATTTTTATTTCTTTAAAAACACATACATGATTTCATTTCATTTTGTATTTACATGGGTGCTCTCGGCAGAATTAAATTCCAGAACAGGTTCGCATCGTCAGAGCTCAGGTGCCTCCTCTGGAGAGGAAGCGGGCATCAAATTTACATGCGATAATTGGTATCGCCTATAGGGTGCCACTCTAAATAGTGATACCAACTCCTGGGGAATGCACTAGGTCTGCAAAGGTTAAAATAACAATGTGAGCAGTCCCAATGAAAAACAAAATTATTCGCATCATACTCTGTTGTTGTTGCTTATGCCAACTGATCGACATTAACATCAGATAGATTTCCACGAAATTCATTGCGGAAAAGGGCTAGATTTGTACAGCTGTCGCTATCCTTAGCTTTGAGCACCATGCAGGTGACAGTACGATTTTGCTGTGGGGGTGGTCAGAGGCCTCCCGCCTCTCTTCTCCTTGCACCAACCTCACGAGAGGACTTGCGGCTCGACGAATATTTAGAGTACCCCCATGCCGCGAAGGCTCTATAGCAGAGGTGCACAACCTTTTTAGGCTGAGGGGCCAAAAAATTTAATAGGATCATATCGAGGGCCAATGTATTACACGATGGCAAATATGTTATAAACGTGAAAACTTTGTTTTATGACAATACTCATTTATCACAATTATAACTTTACTTATTTTACTCATGTACACATTATACAGTTGATAAATGGATGAAACACAACACATTATACAGTTGATAAATGGATGAAACACAACACTTTATGCAGTTGATAAATGGATGAAACACAACACATTACACAGTTGATAAATGTAAGAAACACAAACACTTTCGAAATAATTAAAATACTTTAGCTCAAAAAACAAAAACATTCCTGCTAAAAAGGTAACAAACTTGAAAGTATATCAGAGGAAAAGTTTTACTAATTATATAGAGAAAACAATTTAAATTTTGAAAAAGAAATGAATACTAAAAATTTGTAAAATTTAATGAGATGGCTGGTATTGAATATTTGAAGTTATTGATTTTACGTCGGGCTTAAGACTTGTTGTAGCAATAAGTAGAACAGAAGAAAGGTTCTCATCTGCTATTCTATTTCTTATTTTTGATTTGTTTAAATTCATTAGTGAGAATGTTTGCTCACAAATGTAAGTGCTGCCAAAGAAAGTGGCACATGCAGTTGCATTTTGCTTTACGCATGAAAAATCCTCTGGCAAGTTTTTATAAAATTCTACTATCGATTTTCTTTGAATTGATTTTTGATAACATCAGAATTCTGTAAATCAATTAAGGCTAACTGCAAGCTCCATCTGCTAGATTTATATCAACAGAAAATGGAGAAGAAAAAACATCAATTTTTGTCTTGCACTTTTTAAAATCTAAAAACCGATTATCAAATGCATTGCGCAAGATTTGAATTTGTTCCTCATACTGCATCTTCATGTGTGGAAATTTTCATGCATTTTTGGCAGTAGGGAAAGTGAGCAAAAATTTAATTTTCAGCTGGTTTTGAAATAAACATAATTTTGTTTAAATGCATTTACGTTATTTATCAATTGAAAAAAATGAATTGATTCTTTCCTTGTAGCTTTGTGTTTAAGTCATTCAAATGGCCTGTTATGTCTGTGAGAAAAGCCAAATCACACTGGAAACTTGCTTCTTTTAACCTTCTAGTATTTCTACCACAGTCATTTAGAAATGTAACAATTTCATTAAATAGTTCCATAAAACGCTAAGGGCAACTCCTCGGCTGAGCCATCTAACTCTGTGTAATAAAGATATCAGAAGGCAGATCATCAAAATCTTTTAAAAATTCTTTAAATTGCCTATGTTTGAGGGCATTACCACGAATAAAGTTAATTGCTTCAGATACACACTGCATTAAGGTTGCAAATCCTAATTCTTTACCACACAAATTCTCTTGATGGATAATGAAATGAAGCTGCAACAGTTCTACACCACAATGGCAAGGCGTTCTTTTAGTAGCGTAACCATTCCAATTTTTGTGCCAAGCATTGTTTTGCTCCATCTGTGGTAATGCTAACACAATTGTTCATGTTTAAGGAAGCTGCATCGCACAAATGTATCAAACTGGAAAGGAGTTCACTTCCAGTTGTTTGCCCCTTCATGGGAAACATTCCAAGAAATTCTTCCGTAACACAAAAATTTCTATCAATCCCATGAACAAACACAAGCAATTGGCTAATTGATGTCCGATCTGTAGATTCATCAACAGCCAAAGAAAAATATAAAAAGTTTGAAGCGGCTGATTCACTTGGTTTTCAATGTCCTCATTCAATTGTTGAATTCTTCTTTGAATAGTCATTCTATTTAAGCTGATAATTTTAAATTTCCTTTTTGCTTCAGGACAAAGTTTTTCAGATGCAATTAACAAACACTTTTTAGCAAAATCACCATCAGTGAATGGCCGACCTTCTTTAGCGATAATTTCAGCGACACCTAAGCTCACTTCCACATATAAATCCAAGTTAACTGTACATTTTTGAAAAAAATTTGCTTGACTACTGAAATTTTTTTCAGTTGTTCGATTTTTTGCGATCGTTTCATCGACCCTTTCATAGATGCAAAATGTTTATGCTTTGTTTCATAATGCCCGCTTTACGTTATACTCTTTAGCCATAGCAATCTTGCTGCTACATATTAAGCATGTGACAGTATCATTGTGATAGATAAAACAGTATTTATCTGTCCATGCATCTTGAAATTTCGATTTTTAAAATCACTTTTTTTCCCTCCATTAACTAAAATATTTTATAAGACTTAAAAAATAAATGATACTAGATTAAAAATGCGAAATCAAAAAAGAATATCAAATCCGCGTTCTGTGACAGCGATTTCTACATTCCTCAACTAGCAAAACCACGTGGTTGTTTAAAGAGTGATCGTAGCAGCTAAGTAGGAGTTAAGGTTATTATTGGTAACGCTTCACCATGAAGGAAAATGGAGTTTGATATGTACTTTGATGGCTGAGCACAATTTCGAATCGAGATTGTTCAGCACGCATGCGTGAAGACGCATTTGTTTTTCGACCTTCTCTGCATCCAGACCATGCGATGGAAGAAATAATGGTTTCCGGTGATCACGTCCACGAGCTTCTCTTATACGAAAACTCGTACTCGCAGATAACCATGAAGAAAACATATTGAAAAGCTGCGTAATAAATAGAAGAAAAAAAACTTCATGAACAACTGTAAAACCATTATTTGCTGTCATTCTGCTTTCGTACACAATTTTTCCCTGTTTAATTAACAAAGGTCAATTCCATTTGGTTGGATTGTCGAGAATCGGTCACTTATTCCACCAAGTGCTTTCTCGCCAAATCTGGTTACCCTTTTGATTTTTGTATCAGTGAGGGAGAAGTGGGATTCTGTTATTGTAGGATTGCTACTCCAAAACTCACCACGCAAAAACGCGCCAAATTAGCTATTTTTCAAAATTTGGCGGACCAGTGGCCTATTCGTCAATTTAACTTTCCATTTTAGATTAATTTTTTTTACAGACTTCGCGGGCCAACTTTAAAGGCTTCGCGGGCCAAAATTGGCCCGCGGGCCATAGGTTGTGCATCCCTGCTCTATAGTATAGAGAGTCTATACATTTACAAACATCCATGCCTACTCCGGGATTCGAACCCAGGCCCTACGGCACCGCTGTCAGCGTCACTAACCATTATACCGGATGGGCGGTGCACATCACACTCTAAAGCAGTGATACTCAACTATTGGCCCGCCTGCCTTTTCTGAGTGATCTACTCATGGTCCATTGCACTAAGAAATCCAACTATTTAAAAACAATGTACAGAAAATTTAGCGGGAAATTCTATGAATAAAACAATCAAATCTATCAATTTGCTTCTTTTGATAGTAGAATGCAAATAAGAGGCTTCCTCACGAATGAAAGGAAATCGAAACATCCCACAACTCAGTAAAAGATGTATAAAAGTAAATATTTTTGTGTGTGTTAAATAGAAAGAGGGTGATATATGTAGTATTAAGGTAAAAAAGAATCCAAAAAAAGAATTTCAATATTTTGATTACCGTAAAATCCGGCACATAACGCGCACTTTTGACACAAAAAATAAGATCGAAATTTAAGGGTGTGCGTTATATGCCATATATAAAAATGAGAGCTTTAAAAATAATAATAATAAAAAAAATATGAATATAGAAAAAAGTAGACTGTATACGTCGAAATACTGTTTACTTAAAAGAAATGTCATTCATTATGAAAATAAAGGGTTGTATTTATAGAAGTATACTATTTTTTTCTAAAGCTTGAAAAATAATGTCTGGAATGAATCACTTCAAAACATAAGAGCACTGCACACATACATTTCATGTTTCTTCGTAAAAAAGGTGGTGAGCGTTATACGGCGGTGTGCTTTATACGACGGATTTTACAATAATTTTACTTTGTCCACTGTTGTTTGATCTTATAGCGTTTTCCCCCACTATCCTCATGTTGCTGCCCGCGTGAAATGCCTGTCATATGTATGTGACCCGGCGGGAAAAAAGTTTGAGTACCCTTGCTCTAAAACAACGGACTAGTGTCGAACCACGTAATTCTGAATCTCGGTCGAGTAATGAGGACGAAACCTGAACTGTGACACCCCACTTTCATGACTTCCACACCATGCTAACGTGAGGATTTGTCCTTTGGCAGATTTAACATGCAACAACCCTCAACGAGACGGTACGTTATAATTAAAAATTCAAACAAGAACATAAACATTAGAATAGTTATTCGATCAGTCAAAAACAATTAAAAATTTTTGAATTTATTTTATAAAACATATATACATAGAATGGGCATTTACACTGAAAATTTTCATATAAATTTCCTCCTCTTTAAGCTTTTAACAACTCTTGACAACAGTCTAATATTTAATAATTGTCACTATTATTGAAAACAGTTTAAAATCCCCTTATCTCTTGACACGTTAGTAACTATTGTTTACTTATTTACAATTAAAATTAATCTATTCGTAAATGGAAAAAAACCATGGCAATACAAGATTTAAGAACAACTTTTTCTAAGTAAATCTATTGTGTATAATATATATATATATATATTTACAAAGAAATTAGCTCAGGATTCATATAACTTTTATGTTTTATTCTTTAAAAACCAAAAATTTATTTTTCATTTGAGAATACATGTATATTTTTTCACTTAGATCAGTGACGAATAGACTAAAGTCAGAGGTCAAGATGCACCCATTAAGAGTTCTATCTGACCTTATACAGATTTTGAAACAAAAGTATTATTTTTAAAAAGTAGGAACAATGTTCACAATTTCAGTGCTGAAAAAAATTGATTGAAGAACTTTTTAAAACATTTTAATTATTATTATTTTCTTTTTTTTTATTTTAAAAATGTAACTAGGATAATTCATTTGCACAAAATAGTTTAAAAACTTGGAAGATAAAAAAAATAAATAAACAAAAAAAAAGTGAAGTTACCTTTACAAATATGCCTAAAATTATTAAAGCATTCTTAATTGCTTTTTCGTTGTTATTTTTTTTTAAAAAAAAGTTTTGAAGGGCATATTATTTTAATACATTATTTTAGCCTTTATTTAAAATAAAATATGTCATAGTTTTTTTCTAACTTTAAAAAAAGCTTAAAAAATACTATTTTTAGTCTATATCGCTTTTTATAAAAAATTTTATTGGCTGCTTATAAATTTTTCTTATATTTCGGTTCATTTTTAAAAGGTTTTGCCATCCGCTGATCTTGACAATCATTAGCATTTATGTTTAAGGTTCTTGATTTTATGTTGCTGGTAAACTAAATTGGGTTAAGACAATATTTAACCTTCTCGAAATTATAATAAAAATTATTGACTAGATAATTTTCAGCATCACGAATGGAAAAATATTCATTATTATTTAAAAAGCGTTTTATTTCCTATTGTAACTATGTATTTTTGTTAATATTTGGCTTTATGTTTGAATCAATTTGGAAATCTAAAAAAGTTGTGTATCAATGATAAACATAGCAGCAATGGATGGATGACAAAATCTATATAATCCCCATTTATTCTGCCAAAATTCCATTTTATTGCTCGAAATATTTAGTTTGACTGAAACATTCTTTTCCAATCAAATTCCGTCACTTACACAGTTTAATCTTTATAAAACAAATGTGTGCGTTCTGCAATATCTCAAATTGAACATTCCTTTTCGATGAATTTCTTTCTGCAGAAAATCCAGTTTTGTTCTATAGACATGGCCCCTTAGCCTTAGGACATCGGATTGTCCCGTATATGACAGTTCCTCGGCTACGCATTCCTTTATTACTATGGAAGAGATGTATGTGTTCCAAAAGTTTTGACATATTGACACGAGCTCTTGAGTGAAAAATCAGGAACATTCTATTATTCGTACATCGAGTGGGAAATTGCATTTCGCGTATTCCTAGTCGTCGGGTTTTCATTTATATCGAATTATTATTTTTTTCTATTGTTGCAAATTTATTGTATGAGCCAAAAAAAATTAGTTGCCGTATTTATTCGAATCCAAGCCATCATCGAGTCGCCACGAATTCTCAAAATATTTTGGGGAAAAAATAACCAAAATATGTGTAAAATGTTTTATTAGTATACAATATCTGAAATTTTAAAAATAAAAAAAAATTAAAATGCTAACTAATAACAAGTGAATAATTAATTTATTTTACAAGAACTAAAAACTTTTAAATATACATACGAACCTGTAATTGCTCTAAGCCGTCGGTATCATCTCAATTTCCTCCACCAACACCTCCCCCCTTTAATTTTAATCCGCAAACAACTTTCAGTAGTATTAACTATGGGAAAATAGTGTGGTTTAGATTCGAATAAATATGGTACAAGTATTTCTGACTTTTAAGTTTAAAACACAGAAAGTAAATGTACTTACAAAAATTTATTACTTAAAAATGCAAAAGAAGATAATTAAACTTTTTTTCTGTTGGAAGTACTACATTAAAATAATACTTCCTAATTTCAATATATACATATACGCACAGGAATTTTCTTTATTGTTGTAAAGCTATATGCAAAAAAAAAAAAAATTTACATATAATTTGCTTAATCTCTGCTTATTAATGATTCTCATAATATGTAAGATAATTAAATTAAAATTTATTTTTATATAAATTGAGTTATATAATATGTAGGAAAGATTTTAATGCGTTTTGTTTCCCAGATAAAGTTCTAAAGTACGTATCCGAGCAATTTGTTTTAAGAGTTCATGTTAATATCTTAAGCGCACTAAGCCATTTTTTTAATGCTCTCTGTCGTATTTAATTTTATGTGCTATTTATTTGAGAAAAAAAGGCAAAAACTACGGAAAGAATTTAATTTAGAAATTTTAGTTTTCAAGTTAGAATATTAAAAGTAATTTAATGAAAAAAGTATTGCAGTTTTTAAATAATTAATGAAATAAATAAAAGAAATTCAAAATATAAGTATTAGCAACTGTAAAAATTACTAATTCGTTGAAATAAATTTTAGTTTTCACCTAGTATTTTACTGTACCTGAATTTTTAAAAAGCTATTCAAAATTACCAACATGTTTCTACATAACTTACACCTTAAATTTATTGAAATAAATTACTTTCTGGCATAAATACAGAAGGAGCCATTTTCGTTGCTTATTCAGATTTTGTAGTTCTCAATTTATTTAATGCAGCTGCTTTTTTAATACTCTCCAAGATTACTATAGTTAATTCGTCAAAAGTATGCCACATTTTATTACTTTAAAATATAATTAACCACAGATTGAATAAAAAATTTGCAGTATCTCTCCTATTTGTAGTATCAACTGCAAATAGGGTGATTAAAGCAATCCATAAAAATTAAAAAAATTTCTTTTCTTATAAAAAGTAGAAAAAACAGGGTTCATTTTAATCCAATTGCATTTAATATCTTATTTAAATAGTTTCATTAGCATATCAATTAGTTTTCATAAAACTGTACAGAAACGTTTTTATGAAATCAATTTTAAAATGAATAAGCCTTCTAAAGTATTTTTAAGTATTAAATTAATATTTGTATTTTGTTTAAAAAATCAAATTTCATTACCTAATTCAAAAGTAATATTCGTATCTGAATTAATAACATGTACTGATTATCCATATCTGAATAAAAAGCATAATCAAATATTTGCTCAAAACATATACATCTAATAATTAATGCTGTATCTTTTATTTGATTCATAAATTTCGCTGAATTAATATTGATTTATATAAGCAATGTGATAAGTTATTAAAAACACCAGCATTTTTTTAAATGTTTTTTTTTTAATTTGAGGAAATAATAATTCTCAAATGTATGCATCATTTTCTATCACATCATTTTTATAGAGAGCTTAAAACAAATGAAAATCTTTTTTTTAAATTTCTATCGAGGTAACATTTGTAATTATCCTCATTTTAAAGACGCCTTATGTTTATCGTTCTTCTTTAAACATTCATTTCAAATTTTTTCTGAAAATATCTATAACTATGGGTTTTAAAAATACTGTATAAATAATATTTAATAAAGGTGTGATCACAATTAAATTTTATATATATTCATGAAAAAAATAATTTCAGTAATTTTTGTACCCAAAAAGAGTTAAGGAATGGTCTGGGACATTTATATATTATAGCATATTTACAGTTCTATAAATATTTATGGGCAATATTTGAGTTGAAACAAAAAAATAGTTTCGAGTAGAAACAAAAGGGGGAAAAAAAATGTTTGCTGAAAGCCTAGATGAACCAAGTCTTTAACTGTATTCTAAAATTTAATCTTGTAATAAACGGCAAATTACATTACTTGCATTTTTTATTCTCTTTAACAAAACAAGAAAAAGTTATTTTTAAATTTTTTAAAAAGATATTTAACGAAGTATACCAACATATACGAAGTTTGCAAGCAAGACTTTTATTAAAGTACTTTTTTAGGTTGGGATCTGTTTTCCGATCTTTAAATTTACGCTTTATCTCTCTTTTTGAAATGCACAAAAATTTTAATTTAGAATCCTGTTTTGATCAATTAAGTAAGAATTTTTCAAATTGTGATTACGATTTCCGATTTTTCTCTGTAGTTTGTTTCTTTGAAATTTGAACCAATTTGCGATGCCAAACTTGTTCCATTTTTAATTACTAGTAAGATGTGCCTTATGAAATTAATTACATGCTTCTCACAAATTGTTCTTCATGTTTATTTTAAAATGAGTAGCCACAGATAATATTTTTTTAAAATTTTTTTTATAAGAACAAATATGATGTGAAATATTCATTTGAATAGGATGAATATTTGTCGATATAATGCATGTTTATAACAAAAAACAGGGTTAAAATTTTAACCATATATACATATAATGCTTTAGAGACGAGAAATGAAGGAACCAATAAATATGACGATTGATTGATCTTACATAGATTTATTCATATACAATTAACTAGCATTTGCAATATCACTGAGTTTTTCCCTGTTTAATTTTCTTTCTGGACCCAAGCTCATCATATCCTAAACGTTCATTCTTGAGAAGAGTTTTGATCATGGATATGTTTGTAATGCACAAATATTTCCAGAAAAAAGATATATCCATGTGTGTGATCAAATAGTGTTCTGTCGAAATTTATGCCAAGATTATGGATTATATAGCAACATCGAAGCATTTAGTAGCTGTATTTAAGAGTCTCTAGGATAACAACAACCAAACATCTGTAGCGGACTACCAAACACGTTATAATTACAGATATTTGGACTACATGCAGGATTATAATCATATCATTATTCCGCCATTTCTCTGAAATTTTTAAATACCTTTCTATAAGTAGTCGAAGCTCACTTTGAAATGGCGCTTAATGTTTAAAACAATTTCAGTTCAAACGAGGAAATTTTAGATTCACTAAACTGAGCAGCTTGGCACACATATTTTTGAGTGCACACCGGTAAAGGGGAAAGTATGAATAATAAGTCTTCAGATCTAATTTTCAGACAACTATTCAATGGTGTTTGTGTTTTCTGGTGTCCTGATAAAGCATCAAATGAGTCAAATGTTCTCTCCTAAAAGTACTGAGGATATTTCGTTTTGAATCTAATCCAAACGAGAAAATTTATCCTCTAGTTGTGAATTTAATACGCGAAGCTTATCAATATCCTTGGCGATAGTTCCAAGTATCGCCAAGAGTTGCATCAAATTTCTCTCTGTGTTTGGTAAATGAAGTTCTTAACGGCTTTCGCTTCATTTTAAGAGCATCCATAATTTCTATACAAATAATATTCTGTAAATCATTCACCAGATTAAAGTGTGTTCTGTAGCGGATGCCACAAATATCTAACATTTTGTTTATAAGTCAACGAATAGCCCAATACAGTATAGAATGGTAAAAAAAGGCAAAAAAGGCACACTCAACAACATTTAAAGAAATATAGCTTAAAACAGCAGGGCATATTTTAAAGTGATCCTTAGTCATGTGTACGCCATGCCCACAAAGTGAGCAGAGGTTAGAATTTGCCATCCCCTTTCTAAACAGGTAATCCTGAAGAAACCCATGGCCAGTAACAAGTCTAAAACAGGTCATGCCGATAGCTCTAGGAAAGGTACAGGAAATTCTTGTTGATGTCTTCAGAAATGAGCTCCATTTTTTCCTCTCTAGGTAAAGGCTGGAACGTTTGGATATAATAATGCTGGGCTTAAAACGCTTTATATGCTGAAACACCAAAGGAGGGTCTTGTGCGTCATTTGGGATCCACTCTTGGCCATCAATTTGATGGCCAAGTGGCGCACACAAGGAGGGGGGTGGGTCATCGGGTCCGGATCCCCCCTCAAAGCCCTTGATTTGTTTTCAATTGATTATAATCCTATGTATATAGTATGTAAAATTTAATTAAGTATTTATTATTAATAATTAATTTTATTAATTAATACTAATTATTAATTCAATAATTATTTTTTATTGTTTTTTGTTCCCGAAAATCGTCGAAATCAAAAGAATATGTTGGGTGGCATATTGGAGCATGATAGCCGAATAGTAAACTTTCGACCCCACCTCCCTTGAAAAATTTCTGTGTGTGATACTGCCATCAAACGAGTGATATGTAAGAAGTAAAGTTATGTGAAAAGCACATTGATGCCTCTAACCTAATTTTCTGTCGGCCTTACGTTTTGAAAGCTACTTTTTTGATCATGTATTCTTCCATGCTTCAACATAGCGGTAAGGGTCTGACTCCCCTTTCCAGTTATCCTTCGATTTCAGTACTCTGTTATCTTTAGTCAAATACCTACTTCTATTTTATATTGTAAAAGGTGCAAGTGCAGTGTCAGAACTTATATGGAAAAAATTAGAACAAATTCAAAAAGCAAGTATGCCATATAATTTTTTGAATTTTATATTTATTTAACATTTATGTGTAGAATGTTACAATCAGCTGGGAAGTCTTAAAACTTCTTGAGGTCCTGGTCCTCTACACAAATGCAGGATCCACCTCTGACTCATAAAAGTAAACAATACATAGCATGCGTTGTTAAAACTCGTACAAACAATAACCCGAAACAAATAAAATGACTTACAATTGCACAGACCCTCTCGACCGATTGTCGCCTGTTAACTGGATGCGTAATGGTGGTGTATGGTTGTAGGAATAGGCCAACACACCAACACACACACACACACACGGACCTTGGTCATCATATGTAAACAGTTGACACATCGTCCGAAATTCTCAGTTTTTCAGAAAATACAACCAAAAATAACATTTAACTACTGAAATTATTCGAATCATTATTTTATCAAGGCTAAGCTAAGAATGAGACAAGCCCCCCCCTTTTTGGCGAGGCCCTGGGCGCGGGCCCAGTTGGCCCATACCTTAAAACGTCCCTGACCGTCAGGTGTATTCCTGCTCTTCAGAACTAAAGCTGGTCCATTTCCATGAAACTAAATTAGCTTCTAGTTTAGATAAATTATTTTCATATGGCGATCTATTATCTCCTATCACACAATCTCTCAACTCCATTTCTAAATATATTCTCCAATACATCTCCGTAATATTAAAATCATTATCACTTTTCAACAGCTTAGCATAGTAATTATGCAAATTTATGAAATGTTCGACATGTTCCTAGTAAATTAAAGTATGGTATCGTTGAATTTAATTCTTTTAATAAATATCATACTTGAATTAGCAAAAAGAGGGAAATCATTGTTAAAGAGAAAATAATGACGTCAGTAAAAAAAAAATCAATTAATGTTTATTATTTTGGACTCAACAAAAAAAGTTTTCGAAACATTATTTTTATCTAAAGTATGTATACCACTGCCAATGAAAGTACACTAAAGAATTTTGCAATGACTTATTGGTTTTCAATACTTGTTTCTTGAATGTTTGTGCTACAAATTGTTCCTAGACATTGATTTTTGAGACATGTTTGTTCTACACAAAGATACATGTGTTGTGCATTTATCATAAAATAAAACTAAGATTTAAATTTATTTTTCTATAAAGTACTCTCTCTGAATACGAATGAAATGATCAATAAAGTAATGCTGATTTGAAGAAAAATATGAAATTGAAATTTAATATGCCTGCATTGAATTTATTGTTTGCATTTCAAATCGAATTCTCTAAATCCATTCTAGTTAAAATTGAATTTTGGATTACTATAAAATCTTTTTCAACATGTTTTAAACAATACATTGAAAATCAATCGTAAGCGTACATTTTCAAACAGAAACTTATACCACTGATTGGACATTAAAAAGTTGTTCCAAATTCAGTTATTGTAAGCACTTTCATGATCGGAATTTAAGACATCAAATGTTTGTGATTGTGTGCTTGTAGCTACGCTTGTGTGTATGTGTTTTTAAATATATTCTTTGAAGTAAACTAATATATTAAAAATAACAAAAAATTATAAAACATACAACAAGCATATTTTTTTTCTATGTAGACATTTTCAAATATTTGTGCTTCAATATCGTTAAAATTAAATCAAATAAAATAGAAGACAATTGAAATATTCTAGCAATTTAGTAAGTGCAAGAAATTTATACTTTTTATTCTACTTTTATCCTTGTTTTTATACAAATAAAATATGAAAATTGTATTGATGTATTTTAGAATTTTGTAAGCATTTTGAATGTCCTTATGGACATTAAATAAGATCATAGATTGAATTTTGCTTCCATATGCAACGAAATAAGTAACAATATTTATTCTAGAAATGGCGTTGAAAGTGCATTAAAATAAGAAAGAAATATCCGCCATGTTTTTCAATTTAGAGCATATTGAGCATTATTATTTTATTTAATATGCATTTAGCAGTTTCATTAGAATTTCTAATTGTCTGAAATATTAAATTTCTTTTGTGTATATACTGTATAATCAGGTGTATAATACGCATCTATATCTTTAAGCTGCATTTTTTAATGTTTAGGTATATTCGCCGTATAAAAAAACACACCCTTTTTCTTTACTAAAAACCCTGGAGTATACGTAAGCAATGTTAATATGTTTTGAAGTCATTTATTCGAGGTATTATCACAGTCTTTTGAAAAATAGTATACTTCTAGAACTACAATTCTTCAAGTTCATGAGGCACGTCTTTTTTTTTTTAAATAAAAAGTATATCGATATATGGAGAAGTCTGATTTTTCTTATGCTCACTTTTTCCCCTCAATTTTTAAAGCTATGATTTTTATACACGCTGTATAACGCTCAACCGTAAATTTCTATCTTGCTTTTATGTTAAAAGTGTGCGTTATACACTTAAGAGAATGAGAGAGAATTTTTACAGTACAACTAACTTCTCTTCCTTCGTTTATACAAGTATAAACTAGTTATAACTTTCTGCATCCTTTGAATTAGAGTTTATAACACATGTAATTTATATAACCATCACTTTAATGTGGGAAGTAACTTATAAGTTATACAACATGCTTCCTAAGTTAATTAACACCCCGCACACACTCTATAGTTTTAAATGAAAAATCGCTTTCATACAGAAAAGTGTTAAAAACTATAAAAATTTACAAATTACATTGCTTTACTACACCAAACAAATAATGATATTCCCTTATATAAATATGCTCTGAATCTAATGTTAAGAAAAATAAGTATTACTCCCTTGTACAAGAATATTTCCCAGACATACTTGCTGCTAACAAAACATGGAAATTAACACCACTTTCCTGCAAACAGTGCTTACCAAATTACCTTAACAATAATTAAGATTTTCACTAAGAGTTATAGTAAGAATGAAATGATTCTGTTAATGTGTAAATAGTTGTGCCTTAAGACAAACAAGACCTTGAGCACCACACGTGTTCTGCAAGTCCCTCTAACAGTAAAAGCCCCTTTTGAGACATGTTTCTCTCGAGTGAAGGTATTTCTATAAAAGAGGACCATCGCTCCCTTTTAAAGTATCCGTTAATCTATTTCGTTGGCACGGCTTTAACAAAGCCATTACTCAGGAGCTTTGCGTGGAAAACATGAGCAGCGATTAGCAAGACGAAATGCGGGTTCTTATTAGTTAAGGCTATAAATCGGTCGAGAAACTTAAACACGTAGTCTCAGCATTACCACGCTGAAGAAAGTATTTGCAAACAATGTATTCTTGTTAAAACGTATTTACACAGAGAGGGGGAATAAATTTCTAAAGAATTTAGGACAATTTAGATAAATGCCCTTTGTTTCAGTTCTTTCAGTGAATGTAAAGAAAGAGAAATGCAATTTTCTTTAATATGTGTTAAGAGGACGTGGCCGGAATTAGGTTTTGAAAGTAATATCAACTATGTAATTTATTGAACTGGTTTGTTTTAAAGCGAGCGTAATAAATAACAATAAATGCACAATCTGTAAAGATAAAGAAATACCTGTGAGAAACTAATTTATTTAAGTGAATAGAAACGTCGAAATAGGATTGAACTTTAACACAATAATACTTTTTTGGATAATTTTTGATTATTCTGTTAGTAAAACATTGTTTCATAAGAATTCTGGCCTACTTTCGATAAAAGATCAAATGGTCTTTAATGATTTTCACTTATATGTAATAAAATAATAGCGCCATTTATATATTCATTATTCCTTATAAGAAAATAACTTAAAATATTTTAATGTAAACAGAGAGGTAACTGAACTAAAACTCATAGATAAATATTTTTTTCTCTTATTTTGCAACTCTAAATAGTAGTTACCACTCAGCAATTTAATCATTTCAAAACTTATCCGTAATAGTTCATTATTGCGTAAGCAAATATATATGTTGTTGAAAATCTTTCATTATCATAAATGTTTCAGTATAAGCCTAATAAAATACTTAATTAGTCAATGTAGATGCGTGCTTATATTTGAAAGCATTTTGTAACTGTGCTCTGTACTATACTTTTTGCAATTTTTTCCAACAATTCATTTAAAAATATGAATATGATTTTTTTGATTATTTCCATGCATTCCAAAACCTTTAATATGCTCACAAAATTCATAACTTTTACAAATTTTTGTTTAAATCAGTATTTCATCTCTCAAGAAAGAACACCCTTGAAAAGCAGCATCAGTTGTTTCTTTTGAATCATTTTTTTCTCTGAAGTTTTTTTTTTCTGTATATAAGTCAAAAACATTTTCAAACAATTATTCAAAATCAAATAAACTATAATGATCAGTTCAATTTTTCAACAAATGATATATTTTGTTCTACTTATTAAATATCTAAATAAAAGTCATGCTATAATTGATGTTCTCGAAACATTTAGTGTTCCATTCACTATTTTGCCCTCCAAACCTTTTTCAGACAGCATAGTTTAATACTTGCTATCACTTACGAAAAGTTAGTCAAATAATGATTTCTCTTAACAAATTATATTTTACAACCATATATATAAGGGATTCAATGTCATGAAACAAAATTTTGAGAAAGGTACAATTCACTTAAATATTTTTTTTACACAAATAACACGTAAAAGTAAGTACAAATGTGACTTAAAAATATTGTTTATTGACATCAATTTCAAAAAACGCTTTATATATTTAAGATTTGCAATAAATGTTTAAAATTTCAGCCATCACCATAACTAGTCATAATTAATAGAGTGATAAGTGAACAGCTTCAAAATGCCAAGTATTTCTCGAATACGAGGCGCCCATATAAATAATTAAGCATCCAGTTTCCCAATAACTCGATTGAAATCTCATAAATGATGCCCTGTCAATTGCCCTCGTGAGAAATAATCGTGGCTCGATATAACTGGCGATTCAGACTAGCCATCGGTGGTTTCTCCCTCTCATTCTATTGCTCTGCAGAAGTAGCCTCCAGTTATATAAGGGGGACATTAGATCACGCCTGCCTTTTCAGCATTTACTAAGTCCCCCCAAAACAGCTGTAAATACTGGTGCAAATGGCATTTCTTTGCATATGTATAAATTTACGGCAGGGGAGGGGATATGTTAGCTACTTTACCTTATTACTAGCATTGCAATCCAACCACTCCAATGCAGTTCCAAAGCTTGTAACTACTATTACTGATCATGTTTTTGAACGCTTATTGCTCAAAACTTAGCGACAATTCTGTACGAAATTAATTTTCTGTCATTTCTCTTGTGTTTGTGTCTATATCTCTGCGCGTCATTTCCACCTGTAATGCTTGTCCTTTAATGTTTGTCCCATAGACACATAAAAGTATTCTCTCTCTCTATATATATATAAATACTGTAGGCCCACTTTGAAATGACCCTGCTATATTTGTAAGAGCGGTATCTGGGAATAATAAAGTAGCCATACGCTACTAAATAAAACCACTTTCAGCGCTACCTGGTGGAAAACTGTGTAGTTAGCATTCCTATCTTGAAAGGGAAACGTGATTGGTAAAAATAGTGATTTACAAAGTAATGGAGCATCATTGATTTATCACGAAAATACATCTTGGGATATTAATATAAAGAATAGAACTTTTAAACTACACATTTGTTATTTTATGATTTTCTGCACTGGAGAGGGAGAAAAAACAATCTGAGGAAAAAAACACTAACTATAACAATAAGCCTCTATTTGAGATGTTCAAACTTCTCACTATCAGCTGCAATATATGTTTGGATTTTCGTTTAAATGTCACGTTGCGCATGTTGGATCATTGAGCGTTAGACGCTGGTTCAAGCATCCATAAAGAGCCCTTTAAGGTCCTGCAATGTTTGTAAATGGGTTGCATACATCTGCAGCTTCAGGCATCACCACTGGAGAAAGCCTGGTTAAGTCAGAGCAGGTGAATGTTGAGACCAATTATCGACACCACCACACCCGATTATTCAGTTCCCGAGCTCCTTGACATAGTATTGCTTCAATGGACATGTTTTGTGGGCAGAGACGCTGTCATGTTGGCCAATTTATATATTTAAACATGTTAATGTTTCTTATAAATGTTATTTTTCTGTTCTACGCACACAGTAATAGTTATTTTATTTTATTTTAAATACTATCATAATGTAAGTATGAAAGAGATAGTTACAGGTACTCAAATTCTTAATGATAGGAAATTAGGGCTTGGAAGGACCAAGGGCTTCTCCCACACACAAATGTATACACTGCTCACAAAACGAAGGAAGCACATGGATTTAAGGAAATTTCTCAAATATTTCTTCTGATAACTAATAGAAAATAAAATATTCGTAGTTTGATGTATAGCTGAAAACAGAAAAAGAAAATCTAATATGTAAATCAACGTTCATGATTGAAAAGTCAGGAAAAGATTATGAGTGGAGAAATTGCGATTTAATAGAAGCTATTGTTTTTCATTTTCTCAATAATGAAATTCAACATTTCGGTAGTTGTTTTGAGAAAAGGTATTGTAAAATATCATGAGAGTGAGACCTGCCGGAATCCTTGGCTTAGTGTATCATCGGGAGGCTGGAATTCAGGAAAACTCAAAGAACTGTAGAGGACATTATTAAAGTGGCAGGAAGTGTCTTTGCAAGACCATGGAATCGATTCTAAGGAACAAAACATAATCGATGTCGGCCGTTGATCAAGTTGTCCACATGCGTTCACAGCAAATAATTACCGATATATTTGTTTACAGCTCATCAAGACAGAAAAAACAGCCAATGCGTTGCTAATTCAAAGACAGTTTCTTTTGTCGACAGAACGAAAGATCTCAAGCCAAACAATTCGAAATAGGCTTCATGAGAGTGGATTGTATGCACATAGGAGAATGTGGTATCTTCCCATTTAAACTACGACACTATGGGCCTCGAAGAAAGTGGGCTGCTGAATACTGATAATGAATGCAAAATGATTGATATAGTGCCGTTTACGGGAGAGTGTCACACCAGATCAGTTTTGGTATGGCAAGAAAGGGAAACTGGAACTAAACTTATATTCGTTCAGGAAAGATTACATTATAGATGAGGTGGTTTGATGGTATGGGCTGGGATCTTCATAGATATACATTCTAACCTGTATAACAAAAAGAAGTACAATTTGACGACTCAAAAGTATGCAGACGAGATCATGAGGCCCCATATCGTAACTTACGCTGCAACCGTTGGTCATTTCTTTCGCCTAATGCAGGATAATACCAGAGCTTATACGGCTCTTCTTGTGGAGAATCTTATTGAAGCTGAATTAATATCGAGTGTGGAGTGACCAGCATGTTATCCTGTTTTTCAATCATTCAAGTATGTTTGTGCTCCAAAGTCTCATCAATGACCTCATCACATCCATGCGAAACATGTGTGCGGCAGTCTTAAAAGTTTGGGGTGGAGGGACTACACACAATGTAAGAAAACCCGTAACATTTCAAGCTTTAAGTTTTTGTTATTTACATAAAAACGAATTTTTGCCCTGAAGCAGCATTTCATTCATACTGTTCCAAAGAATTAAGGTTCTCATACAATGATTTTTTGCTCTTTTTTATTCTGTATTGCGTTTTGTTACACATGTATTCTCCATTTTATGCCCCTAATCAGCTATCGTGCATTTCCTTACTTTTTTGTTTGCTCTTCTAATTTTTTTAGCAGTGTAGTATAAAAAGGAGTATACACACAAGTATATATTTGACGGTTTCATGAAAATGAAAACATTTTACTGGGATAATCATTATCTTGTTGCTGTCGTCGAAAGGATGAGGAAACATTTCGATATTTTAATTTAGTTTGACAGTTGGTCTTATACATACAAAAAAAATTGATACAAAAATAAACGGACAAACAAACCCAGGCATAAGGCGAAACGCAAAATTCTTTTTTCGAGCCAGAGACCTCAGCTTTAATAGCGTCCTGAATCAAAAGCCCTTAGAATCATATATTATTTCAATTGATGAATTTTAAGATTGGTCAGAGAATATTTGGATGATACGGCATTGTATTAAATTATGTTGAAAAATGGGAACGTGGCAGGTGAATAGATAAAGTTGTGATTAAAAGTATATTTCCCGTTAGGTGGGTATTCTATAAATTTAACTATTAAAGACTATATTAAATTATATAAATTCAATTCCTTGCAGAGAAATTTTAAGTGGTAAATTATTACATATATATTTATATGCATGCATATGTTTGAATATTTTATTTCAATACGCAGAAAAATGGCATGTTGGTAAGTGTAAGAGTTTTTCGAACAATTTTTGTAGATTCGAAAGTACTTCTTGCATTCGTATAATCAAATTACCTCAAATTTCCAAAAAAAGTCATGTTTTAAGTTTATTAATTCTTTTTTTCTAAAAATGGGAATATCGTGTGATGCGTTAATCAAATTATATAACTAGTGAGAAACTCAAAGGAAAAACTTTGAAATTCTTAGAATACAGGGGGCAAAAGATTCGTTAAAAGTGTAAATTCAATCTAAGCTATATCAGACATATACTTCCATTGTTTCCTAAATCAGAGTTTTTCTTGTAGCTGACGGGCAAATAAAGTTTCCTCCATATTCGTGATTTAATCAGGAAAAAAAAAGAACTATTTCACAAGTCATCACAAAGTCGGCATTTTTCATTTCCTGATTTTGCCTTGATATAAATCTTATTAAATACTAAGGCATATTGGAAAAAGCTGATATTATCTAGATTTAATTACGTTCGATCTTTTAATTCTTTTCATGTAAAGAAGCTTAATCAGAAACGTAATCGAATTTCATTTCACCTTTTCCTCGAAAGAAGAAAAATGCATTACTTATCAGAAAAAGTTGGTGCAACTCGGCACTTTTATAAATTAATCGAAATTAGGTTGCATAAATAAGTATAATTAAAAGTAACAAAATTACAGGTAGTTAAAATCTAATCAAATTTCTACAGTGACTTTTCCATTTATTTAAAAAAAAACATTTCAATAATTGTGAGGTGTTTTTAATTAATTTAAGTTAGGTAAACACAAAGTATTTTTACCACGGGACGTATTTCTTTGCGATTTCTCCTACCTTTACTTATAAATATGTTTTCCACCGGAAGAGACTATATTTATATTTCTAACCATTTAATTTAACGATAAAAAACTAAATATTTAATTTAGGTAATTTAAGTTTTTGGCTAGGTAAAATTAAAGAAGAAAAAGTAAGATTAAAGTTAAAAGAAAAGATTCTTACTAATTGATCAAGGATATTATATCGATATTTTTGACTAACTACATTGTTTTCATTTAAAACATGCAAATTTGTGAAGATCCTCAAAAAGATTTGAGTCAATCCAGCGGCTTAACGGAGATGATTAGGATTCCCCTGCAAAGTCAGTTTTCGGGCTCCAAGCCGGATCTTACAAAGGCTTACTTGGCTTCAGTTAGGATTTGAACCCCCTAGAACACTGGCCCCCCGCAATGCGGGGGTGTACATTACGCCACTGAGCCAATCCTATGATTCAAACTCCACTGTAAGCGTATCTTTCAAAAATGTTGGATTCGTAATGACTAATTTCTTGTTCACTCCAATTCAGAGGAAAAAAACCCTTCTAAAATTAATTTTGATCCCGATAATAAAGGTACATAGTTTTTATCCCAACTTAAAGAGGACCTTCTTTGTATTCGATTTAATGAGAAACATACAATCAGTCTACAATGTGTCATGTAAACCCTTTTCAGGTTCATTTTATTTCAGGATTATGGATCAAGAGTTAATTTTTTCATGCTTACAACACACACACTTACATATCTTTTAAACAATAGCAACAAAGATACACATTCAAACATACATGTTAACACATACCTATTCAAACATACATGTTGAAACATACGTATTCAACATACGTATCTTTTTAAACATAATAGCACCATTCACATACAAAATTTCCTAATAATTAATGTAAAAATTTATTCAAATAAATGAGTATTTTACTGTAAAATTTCCTTTCTGTATGACAGAAATCGCTAGACATTGGAGTCAATTCACATTAGCTTTAAATATAAAGCTTGCAATCCCTAGCTTTTAACTTGAATTTCAAATTTTATTTACTTAAATGATTATATTATTAATCAAAATTCGATCGTGTTTGATAAATTAGAAAACACGGAACTGCAAATAACCTAACATCGCACTCTGGATAGTAGAATCTTGTGTTTCTTTTCTTCCCTTAATAGTCTCTCATTGAGCTGCAAATAATAAACTGTCATGTTGGATTAATTTTCTTATGTGTTGGGTGAATGCAGTCAACAAAGTGTTTTTCAGACAAGGGTGAAGAGGGGTGCTCAGCAGAAGGACACGTGTAAGACTGATTGCACAGTATACATTTTCACTGTGCTAGAGCATCGGACTCCAGACCAGAAAGCTTGGGTTCCATGCTCGATGCCACCAAATACCCTCCGCGTACACACGAAGTACGTGTTCGTTAAATCAGTAGGTCTGAATGGTGTCACCATCTATCGTGTTGTACCGAGCAAAATTGTACTGCCATCTTCATGGGGCTCAAAACTTAGGCTAACGACAGCCGTACAATCTAGCCCGATGCCATGATTAATTTCGTGGGTCTCGATCTGACCACGTGAGATAGGTGGCATAAGCAACAGCAACAACACAATTTCACAGTGCCCGAGCTGCACTCGGGATGAGCCAGGATCGTGCATCTCGCTTGCCCGAGCTCTTCTCGGGAAAAGGTGGGAAGGGGTTGAAGACGTCTTAAGCCGAAATTATTCATCCAGAGTTGCCACTAAATGGGCAGCCATAAGCTGAGATACAGAAAGGTTATTGTTTCTTTCCTCAGAAAATGCTAGAAAGTAATAAACAAAAATTCCCAAACTCTGTTGACCCGAAATAGATCTTGAAACTGAATTTTTAGTTTCAAACAAAAAGACAGCCACCCATCTGGTATAGTGGTCAGTGAAGCTGACTGCGGTGCCGTAGGGACTGGGTTCGAATCCCGGAGAAGGCATGGATGTTTGTGTTGTAATCCTTTCTTCTGTCTGTGTTGTATGTCCCCGTGTTATACATTGCGTGGTGCACGGGATTTATAATTGTTAAACTAAAAAAAACAAAAAGCCAATGCCACTGAGCCATACTACGAGTAATATGGAACAATCCAGAACTATCCATTTAAAATAAGGGGATTCCATCCGGTAAACCACCTTAATTAATCAAATAAACTTGTTCTGCTAGTCACAAATTTATGATATTTTAAAGAGAAGGATTCTAGATTGATAAACAAATATTTGTGAGCATTAAAATTTTTTTCAAATCTGAATAGTTTTTCTTACACTACCGTAAACTTCAGAATATGCCTTGGAGTCAATTACCGTAAAACATATTTGTAGCAAATTTCTATTCTACAAATAAAAAAAAAAAATGTTTGCAAATTTCAAATACCTAGATCTAGTATTTCCGGAATTCTCATTAAGAGTGAATGAATGGGTGAATGAGGAGTGAGTCGCTTTTCTGCTATTTATATATAGATTTAGGAGTGTGTGTTTTCTTATGAAATATAAACTTTTCAGTTTTAGTTTAGTCTAATTGATTATCAATAATCTGGAATGAATCTTTGAAACACATTTCTTTTGTAGAAGGAATTTAGTCAATAAGAATCATCCATGTGCCCATCTTATATTTCCTTGTAATTTAGTAGTAATTTTTACTTATGTTTATGCTTACTTCATAAATAATCTCTCTGACCTAAAAATGTGAGTATTTAAAATAAATATTGGGGAAAATAAATCAAAGGCCAATTAATTAATTTTTATTAGATATATTTAATATTTTGTTATGTTATTATGTTTAAATTGCTATTTTTTTGTTCGGTTTTTAAATTTTTTTCCCTCTAAATAAATTTTTTGTAGTTCCGCATAATATAATTCTTATTCATTGTAAAGCATATAATGAAACTATCCAGCTCTACAAGAAAAACTTTTTGTACCCCCTGTCTACACATTTTTTTGTATACTTTTATGAATATTTTAATGCAACAGACATATGCTGGAGATATGCACAAAAATCGCAAGGTGATGCAAGGCCTATTTTATCTTGGAACATTTCCATCAATAAAGATAACTATCGGAAATAGTCACGTGAGTACTTAATACACAGTTATTAAATGCACTGATACTTATTTAATAAAGATTAATAAAATAAATTATTACTATTATTCACGTATTTTTACAAGCAATTTTTTTAAATACTCAACAATTTAGAATTTACATGAAAATTTTATTTTATACTAAAAGAAAAACACTGTTCATACAAGAATTAATCAAAATTTCTTAATGCATTTGAATAATTTTTGAAAGGAATAATAAAAATCTCGAGGATTTTTCGTTTGAAAAGACTCAATTTAGAGCTTTTAGTACCGTATTTAATCCCAAACTTGCTTTGAGAATTTATCGTTTTCTTTACTGAAACACTAATTAATGAAAAAAAAATCCCATTTTTAGTAGGATAACCGGGTAAGAATAAAATTTCATAAAGATATTGTTATTATGCAATAAAAAGAACATTTCATCTGCAATGCAATGACTCCAAGATTATTTCTAAAAAGAGAAAATGACTTTCTGATACCAGATTGGTGGACAAGTTAACCTAAGAAAGGTCCCAAAGTTCGTAAAAGATCAGAAAGACCCGGATCGATCCCACGAGAGCACGAGCTAACAGAAGACAGCGCCCCCCGATGGGATGAGTAATGAATTAGATGAACTAAGCAAACGTTCCGAGCAATTCTCTTGATTATTTCTAATATGAGATAAAGGAACTCTTGATCCAGGTGTGATAATCCTAATAAATGGACTCCCAGTCGAATTCTTTTTCACCTTTGATAATTGATTTCAAGGCACTAGATTCTGGGTTGCAAAAAAATGGGAAACACACAAATCCATTAATTCCAACTACTTTACGAGGAAAGAAAGATAGCAATTATTTTTGCTTCTTTTTCGCAAAATGTATGTAAGCTATCAGTTTGTAACTAATTATGGGTAATTCTAAAGGGGGGATAAAAGTGAAATATGTACTGCTTAAGAATGAAGTGTCTGTCGTTTACTCTCTTTCGATGGGATTTTCTAAGTTAAAAAAATGATACTTTTTTTGTTGTTGAGTGTTAAGCAGATAGTTAAAATTGTTTACGGAAAGTGCAATAATTCTTAGCTTCTTAACTCTAATTATCATATGTTCTCCATGAAATGTGTCCCAAGATTTCTAATGAGTGAAGGTAAAAAAAAAAAAAATAATATATGTCTTAGATAAAATTAAATGTACACATTATTTGGAATAGTCTGTATAATAATCAATTATCCAATATTATAAATGTTTGAAACATCATATATGTACCATGTGTGATCAGTCATAAATTAATTTCCTTTATAAACAGCCTCATGCAGCTAAAATGTGTGAACTAATTAACCCAAATTTTATATACCAACTATACATACATGTAAAGCGCATTCACGTCCCTTCTACACTGTGACCCAGCTAGAGGTGTGGAAGGAACTAAATGATCATACGACAGGATAAATTCCAATTATTTTACTTATCACTATAATCAACTCAGACACAATCAACACTTTAAACTAGAAAATTTGAATCAGCAATAGACCCCGAGGGAGACGAGATTCGCGTTGGGGAGAATATATTCAATCATGCAGCTCTACCTTTAATATTACTTTACGTAGAGCTTAAATATTTAACGTCCTCACTACTACTATAACGCTCTAATAATTAACTTAAGACGAAGTGAGAGAGAGAGACAATACCTGACTTTAGACAGTCTTCCAATCAATTGCAATTAGGCTTTGACGCTTCTTCGTTAGCTTAAATAATCACTTTCGTAATATTCCAACTTCTGGTTTCTTACCTTGTTTACGTATACGTTTCACTGCCAATTTACTTCCCTTCTAATCTATTCACAATTCACTTCACTTCTAATCTGTTCTCATTTCACTAACTCTCAAACGCGCGAAGGAAGAATATATATATATTAAACTCTATTTGCATATCACGTTTTCTGTTTTTCGGAGAAGATTGGTTGAAAATGCTGGCCCAAAAGAATTCCCCAGAAGGTTAGTGGAAGGACGCGTATAGATCCACCATAAATGAAATCAATTTTTTAAAAAATTTCTAGTAGATAGTACTTTCTAGTGAAAAATTTAACTATCGAAACGGAATGTATAAGTAATTTATTTGTTTTTGGCTACTTTTGGATTGCCACCACAATGAACTACAATAAAAAAAGTAGTGAAGCTAATAACAGTTGGCCTGTAATGAATGTGAAAAAAATTAACCAGTTAAGTTTGCAATACCATGTGTAGCCATGTAATACCAATTAAAGTGGAGTAGCTGTTAATCGTATTCAGAATAATGGGATGAAAGTTGTTCAATGTTGTTCTTCGTCGTGCACTTGTACAATTTATGAATATGTTCAGAAGCTGAACGTAATTGATCTGGTGTGCCGTTTCACATATGAGCCGTAATGAAGTTCTTCCAGACAGTTAAATATGCAACACCTCCTCGATAAACTAGATCTATCAAGGGACATAATACGATTAAAGCATACATTTTTAATTTAATGATTTTCAAAAATGTTTTGGCTGCTTCCTTTGTGTGTATACTTGTAAAACAGATTTTGTGCCCAAAATTTCATAAAAAACTAGCCATTTCATTTTTTCAAGGAAAAAAGCTTTAAATTGGTGAAGTGAGTTTAAAATGCAACTCCTCCTACAAAAATTTACGTACACGTATGAAATTTGATTTACAAGTACATCAAACTATGTATAAAAAAAGTTGGTATGGGTTTTGCGATTACATGATTGGTATTAGTACAATACTTCTTTTTATGAATGCTTATTGAAAATTCCTTAAAATATGTATAAATTCTGAGTTTACTTATTTTTAAGAACATAAGTATTGCTTCGATTCAAAACTGCATACCAGCTTTTGTTACATATATTGTTAGCAATAGGTGAAAAAAATTAGGTACAATAGAAAAGAAGCCTTAGCATTTTAAGTGACGACAAACTAGTTATTTTATCCTTCGGAGATAAATAAGTTTAAAATTTAGATTTGTCCATAGGGATGTGAATTAAAACGAACGTAAAAGCTATCATAGTTTTACGTTTTTTTAAGTTTAGAGCTTTCAAATTTTGTGAGGTTATAGAAAAGTATATAAAAAATAATTTAGGCTAAAAAAAATTGATTTGATTTCTTGACCGATTTTTGTCAATTGATTTTGTGCTGTGTTCCTTAACTAGCCGCATAACTCTAAATTGCTCTAAATGAAATCCAGGTCCTTCCTCAGAACATATGCTTCCTTAGCTTTTCTCAGTTTTTTTCTCTTTTTCATGAAATCTCATTTTTCGAAATCTTATCTTGGACAGTTAAAGTTTGTTTAAGTATTCTACGATAGTTATTTCTTTTGTGATTTTTTTTTATTTTAACATGCAAAGAATCATGTAATGGAAATTTTAAAAATATTTTAATTTCCAAAGCAATTGCTGGGTGGATCTCCTCTACATACCCCACATATGCCAAATCTGGTAGCAATCCTTTCATTCTTTTTTCCTGAGCTTTAGTGGTTTAGTTATAACTACCCTGTATAAGCCATTACTACACTATAAATACATAGTAACTGAAGGTTAGTTAATATTATGGTACGAGTTTAAGCTGTTAGAAGAGACTGATAGGTGACACTGTGTCATACGTGATTATCATAGACGTTCTCAATCATTTTAAAGTCAAAAGGTGAAGCATGTAGTTAACATCAGTGAATAAGTTTGATGCGTATGAATAAGTTAGATTTTAAGCGCTTTCCTTCGATGATTAGATTAACCTACATAGAAATAAAAATGCTGTTTAAATATCTAATAAATAAAAATATATTCAAGTATAGCGAATGATGCAAGCATTACTTTAATTAATTTAAGTAAAACAAAAGATGAGGAACATATACTATTATTATTATTTTTATAAATTTGTTTAATCTTTAATTGGTTAGGTGCAAGAATCTGACAACCAAAGTTTGCATTTATAATGAAAAATTTGACTTCAATGAAATAATGTACTTTTCTTAATTTAAATTTCATAAATTATTCTCTCTAATATATATATATATATATATATATATATATCAGAGAAAAGTCTTCCGAAAATGAAAATAAAATAACAATAGGCCCATTAGATTCAAATAATTTAATTGATGCCATTGCTTCTAATAGCTATATATATATTCTTGAGTCTTAGACCAAGAATAAACAATATATTCCCGAAATAAAGGTGTTTATTACTTTTTCTCTTCTTTTATAGAATATATTGTATTCCTATACATATATATATAATCCCTAAATTATATACAAATAATTATAAACCTAAGTATAACTAGTCAAGATAAGAAATACTAGCCACAGTACTACAATAGCATACTCATGCCCTTAGGAACCAAGATTACAGGTTTAAGCTATATATGTATATTTATATAGGCATATATGCAATTTTTAACGAACTATGTTTGTGATAAATATTATTTAAATTAAGGTTTGGCGATAAATAAGGTTTGGCGGGAAGCACACGACAACAACAACAACATTGTTGTATATAATAAACAGAAGTTACGTATCTATCATGAGAAAAATTTTGCTAATTAAAAAAGACATTTCCATGCTAATATCAAAAAGCGAAAAACCCGCTATTGCCAAATTCAGTGATCTAAATACAAATGCATAATTTGAAAAATAATATCCTCTATTTTTTGTGTCAGGAGTAAAAACTTTCAAAAAAGTTACAAAAATAATGATAACTTATATTGTTTTGTAAAATTAAAATTACAGCGCAATGTTATTTAGAATATTTGTTGCAATTTTAAGACTACTAGCAATATGTTAATCGTAAAATGTATATTGCACCTATTATTTCTATAACAGATGCAGAGAGAGAGTATCGCAATCTATGCTCTGAGAGGAAAGTTTCTTAAATGTAGAGAAAGTTTTCAGAATTTTGAATATTTATAATTTAATTATATTATTCTATTTGTATGCGAAAGAAAAATTTAATCCATAAAATGTCTTTATGCAGCTAAATACATATAAACATAATTGGGTGTTTTTGTTCTAAACAGTGTCCATGAAATAATTATAATTTTTTTATTTTATTTTTTTAGAGATGCATGATCAAAAATATTTAGAGACCACTGTTCTAGACCGTATATCGTACATATTGGCTTTGTATATTCATGTATGCGACATACGCAGTTTAACCTCAGAATATACAATAAATAATACGACGAAATATCACTTCGCTAATACATCAATAATATGTTTATAAAAAAAAAAAATTCCAAATATTTTAGAAATATATTTTTGAGAAGGAGCTTTCAGGTATTCGGCAGATTTCACTTTCCTTCTCGTAATTTTATGTCAAATCTTGAAATCTGAATATATCCTGGAAGAAATTTAGAAATAGATATCATTGTGAAAATATATTTGCTCCAGGAATTTGCGACTTGTGCGTTTTTTTGAAAGAAGAAAACGGGAAAAGAAATATCATTCCATCCAAACGCCTCCTAACAAACCATGTCAAAAACTCGTTTCAATATAAGTAGGCAAACAGGAAGAAGAGGCAAATATTCTGGAAATCCCAAGGCAGCACATCAAAATGCACATATTCAATCACGGATTTGTTGCAGTTCCTCTTCAATGTGACCAGATTTTTTTTTCATTTCTGAACACACTCATTTTTCTAAGTTCTTCAATACGTGTTTTCCATAAAAAATAGGTTAATATATGTAAAATTGTTCTAGATTCTTTTTTGAAAGGTACATAAATATTTGTAGATATCATTATTTATCTTCAGCTCCATTGAGAAATGCATGAAAAGTTATTAAGGACACAACAAATGCAAATTCTTCTTATTTTTTTTTTCAATTTTGGAAATTTTTATTCTGGCTTATTGTTTATTCAATGCTGCCAAATTTGTATTTACATTTAAAATCGTTTAATACGAAACTGAAGGGGACTGAATATATATATTTTTTTTGATGTCAAAAGAATTTCGTGTTATAGGGTCTTGAAAAAAAAACATAGATTTAATGAATTACATTATTAGGACATTTTATTTACATCGAAGAACATCAAATAAATTGATCGAAAAATTTTCATTTGCTTCGATAAATATTTTCCACACAAATACTTCCGGTAGAAACATTCCATGCTTTGTATAATACCTTGATCACAAAGCTGCAAGCGTATTTGGAGGCAAAAAGATAAGCTGTATAGCGTTACATCGTTGGGGTGAACCAGATAATTCAGCGTTTCTCAAACTGGGGGTGAGCCTCCTTGGGTGGCATGACAAATCTACTAGAGAGCGCAAGCATATTGAAAACTTTAAAACAAAAGATGATTTAAAAAAATATTAATTCACAGCAACAAACAAATTACATTATGATATAATAAAAAATAAAATACACATTTACACTGATATAATACATTTATAAATGCATCAGTGCTACACAATGTATTTTATGATTTAACAATACCAAGTTAAGAACAAATTTAATAATCCCAGTGCCCCCATGAGAGAGAGAGAGAGATTGTCAAATATAAAATTATATTAAAAAATTAACACTTATCTTGTTAATTTGTACCGTTTATAATTAAGCCCTCAACTGCCGATTAAAAGTTACGCGATTCGCTTACCAATGCCAGCCGTTTTCCACGTAGGCGTACGCATGTGATGTATTGGAGGTGGGGGGAGGAATATAGAAGCAAATAATATAAAATAAGTAAATTCTTCGCAAACATATTGTCAAGTCATTTATTGCATTCCAAAGCCTCCGGAATAATGTTATGGATAACAGTGCACAGAAAAAGTATTGTACTGCGTAAAGACGTATATATATGTCCCGGGAAATTGATTCTTTGACTGAGCGAGTCGTTTATATACGCCGGTGGCACGTAAGAGGTTAAAGTTGCACTGTAGTTTTAGCGTCAAAGTGTAGTATTATTGAATTCAATTCATTGTTATTGTGACAGGGGGGCGCGATGAAAATTATGATTGAATATTGGGTCGCGAATATTGAAACTTTGAGAAGCACTGGGATAATTATTAACTATCATTGCAATCTTACACTTTTCTCGTAAGAATAATTTATCTAGCTTCATGATTTCAATTTTAAAGCCAACTGATGAGATATGAGATGTTTTTGTGTGGCGTTTGTATGGGTTGGAGGGTGAAAGTTGATTAGAAAAACAAAATTGGCTTGTTCACAGTCTGTTCCGAGGGTATTTCAAACCCAAGTTAGCCTTCTTTCTACGAAACATGTGAAACTACCTCTCTTTTATTCTACATCGCTCTTAATTGCTGTTTTCCGCATTTTGTTTATTCCAAGAAGGGAAATATTTTCGTGTTAAGCGTTTTTCGTGCAGGGAAATACATTGTAGTTTGTCCGGGTCATTGCATTATTTCTTGTTAAACGAGATTTCGTCTTAAGCGTTTTTACGTTAAATGTATTTCACTGCACTTAATTTTTCCTCAAGTTAAAAGCAAACGTCGTTTATCCGAATGTTTATTATCCGGAGCGTCAAATACCCTAACCAAAGTCTGGATACGTTTTCGAACAATGCAATACTGAACAGTTGTTTCACGTGAGGCCAAAATTGACGGGAAAACCCAAGGTGAGGGATATTTAGGGAATTTCAGTTGTGCGATTTAGAAAAAATCTGCACGGAATGTTAGGTCAGTTTGTTTCCAAGTGAGGGGGTGTATACGTGCTCTTTTGTTGAGTTTTGTTGATGTAGAAACCTGGATGGCATGCAGTGCAGAAGACTGTGTATTTCAAATGCTAAATGATGACGAGATTATGACTTCCGTTCAAGAAGAATCCGACCCTGTCGACGATTAAACGGGCGAAGACGATGACAACAACAACAACGAAAGTAGCAAAGTTCCATCAAATGCTGAGGCATTTTCTGCGTTAGAGACAGCTATGGAGTGCTACGAACAACAATTAGAGTGCTGTCCTACTCAACTACTGCTGCTCAAGTGAATCAGAGACCTTGCAGCGAAAAAACGAAGGTGTACAATGGTACAGAAAAAAACAAGTGATTATTTTCCACAATAAAGGTAAAATTGCGACATTTTGCACCTATTTTGCTTTTTCTTCAAGCACGTTTCAAGCATGTGATAATTTTCAATATTCTTATTGTGTCCGGTTTCATATACTGCATGGATCACATTCTGTTTTCGGTTATCAGAACAATCGCATATCCGAACGGAGTCCGCTCCCAATTGATTCGGATAAATGACGTTTTACTGTAGTATTAAAATAGCAAGTCAAAAACGGTCTCAAAAGTAGCTCATGAGTTCAGTGTATCTCTATGAGTATTTATTTCTTTTATTAAAATGATAATTTATTTTTTATCGAAAAGTAAGGGAAATTAGCATTATTCCTTGCAAATACAATTTTTTTCTGTAAAGCGTATTCTAAATTTAATAAACATAGTATTTTATTCCATACTCGCCATTAGTGGAAATCAGTGTTTTCAAGAATCCTTACATAAGCAAGGAATCAAAATTGAGTATATGGCATAAAATTCATGAAGCAATACAAACAAAAAGTGCTGTGAGTTTTTAATTATTTCCTGATTTTAAAATTTTTAGGAATATTTTATAATTGGTTTTCTTCTGTTAGTACATTATTTTGCTAAAATTAAGTTAATTTTTAACATAATCCTTCGAAGGCACTTTTCTATTTTTTCAACAACTATTCAAATGTAAAGAATATTTATATTTCTGAGGTATTAAAATATTGTGAATATTTTGTGCATCGTAAAATGAGTCGTATAATACAGGTCTCAGAGAAAAACTTTTTCTTTAAATATTAATCTAATATTTTAAAAGTTTTCGAAAAGTATTAATATGTAACATAAAATTACATTGGATAAACAGTTTAGGATACATATTACTATATGTCATACTGAAATTGTTTAGTTAATGAAGAAAAAAACATCCATGTTGACTTTCACCGACATCTTATCTCTTTAGCAAAGTGCCTTTTCTCATTTTCTTTCTTATTACATGGTCACAAACATCTATCTCTTATATTATACATATATTTATCCTTCTCCTCTTTCACATAATTGGCAGTACATCCATAATCATGTCAGACGAAGTACGTAAATAACTGAAATGTTATCCTGGTATAAATGCAACAGGTTAGAGCGTTGAATATTTCATATGGAAGATTTTGTATAAAAAAAATGAGTTTTAAAATTCTTTTATTTTTTTTAATCTTTTTTTTTTATTTAGGATTTAATCACATTTTCATAAATTTAATAAATAAAAATGCATAATTGTATGAATGACTTAATATCCATGGATATACAATAAATAGTTCTTAAGAAGAATAACGTATTTATATATAAAAGATGAAGTGTAGAGCAGGCTAAATTTTCTAAATATTACTAAGTTTAATTATAATTATTATTCAAACACTCAAATTTTTGCCATTAATATACGAGAATCAAATACGCTTCCAAAAACTTGAATAATTTTACGTGTTTAGAGTAAATTAAAGCTCGTGCAAATATCATTAAACACCTGAAAATCGAATTTTACTTAAAATTTAAATTTCCTTAATTACTTTTTGTTGCTTTTATTGCTTCAAAAATGTTTTTTTTTCCTTCCATAAATTGTAAAGTGATGATGTACATAAATCTCTGCAATTTTAATCGAAAACGTCCTACTTTTCTTTAAATGTTACGATAAAATTATCCGTATTGATTAGAATATCCTTTAATAAGCATAATATAATTAATAACTTTTTTTATTTCTTAAGTATATATTTTGAAAGATGTGAACGATAATTTAAGCAGGTTTTTATTTCTCTGTTTCAGAAAAGTGCTAATTTTTTTAATTCTTTCTATCAATTTTAAATATCATACTTGGGTAAATGATTAAATGCATATTTACATAAATTATTATCACAAAAAAACTTTATTTTTTATCAAATACTCTGTTCAAAGTTAAGTTTTTCATAGATTTATTTTTATCGACACAGTTTAGAATATTACTGAAATATTAGATTTTATTTACACATTTTTCGTAGTGTGTACCATGATTTTTTTTTATCTCTCATTGAAAAGTTAAGCTTACACTAACTTTTATCTCACTTGAATATTTAAAAAAAAACAATTTTTGAAGATTATTTTTTATAAACAACATTTTGTTTATAAACATTGAGGAGTTTCATTTAGATCGGCTTTAAATACAATTTATGATCAAAAGGACGAAACTGAAATAACCTTGTTTCTTGAGCCACTAACATTCATTATTTTTCATATTTCACGTTGAAGAATTGAAAAATATGATACTATAAACGTTCGCAACAGTTTTTTCAAATAAAAAACTATGGCACTCTTCGCAGCCTAATAAATTTAAATTCGTTTACGGATCAATAACTTACTTTTATCTTCTTCAAACAAATCCAAAGTTTGATGAAATGAAACCTGAAAAGGAAAGGGAGAAAAAAAATCGAGTTCTAGAATTCGAAGAGCATGAAAATGTGTTTCACACAAGTTATTCCAAAAAGTACCGCAAAACTCAATAGTGGGGTGGGAAGCAAAAATCCAAGAATTTTCGCTTCATTCAAGCATGGAGATGCTTTTAAAGTTACACGAAAAGGAGAAATGCCTATCAACCTCTTAAGAAATAGTCGAAGACTAAAAAAGAAGCAAAAAATAATGAAACTTATTTTCCACAACTTCTTTTTTTAAATAGCAAATTGTAGGAAGGTAAAACATCTTTGTGGTCTGGGAACTTCTAGTGGATCTTTTATTCGGTTGGATTTGTCCCAATGCTTTGATCTTATTCCTTCCATTTTTTGTCAATAGCTCACGGCTGACTACAGCAGTTTCTGTAAAGTGGATACTTTAAAAAATTATTTTTCACCAAAAGCTGATTCCTTTTTTACTTTGCGATTGAAAAAGATCTAACTTAACCCCCCCCCCATATTTATGAAGTAGTTAACGAAAGAAATAGTAACTATATTTAGAGTGTTATTTTGAACAAAATCCCGAAAATTTTGTAAATCTTTTACATTTTTAACTCAGTTTAAAAATAATATGTTTATATGTGTGACAGATCTATACGGTTCCTTCAACTAACTCCTATGGGATTCTTTTAGGGAAATATTTTTTCAACCAACTCTCACCGAAAGTAAGAAAACGTGATTATGCAAATTAAGTTTTTTATATAAGTTCTGTGTTCGCGAGTTTTGAGAGTTAGTGAGTGGAGGATCGTGAGTTATTGGAGTGCGGATCTAAGTTTATAAAAGTGTTAATTGAAGATTTCTCAGTGAGGATCAATCGGATCGGATTGGATCCCGTCAATTATCAGTGTTCAAGGTCTCAACAGTAGGTCTTTGACTTCACAAGAGTACAGGTACTGTGTTCATTATTTAAATAGAAATTAGAAAATAACTTAGCGTGCGGCGGAGTTGAAATTGAGCTTGTTTAGGTTATCGTGGAAATCAGTTGAGGGTCCATAACTATTATTCTCGGGCTAATTGGTCTCATCTTCGCACTCTTAGTATTGATAAACAATCTTAATTGGATTATTATTGTGCTTGCTTGATATTTTGTGACAATAAAATAGTTAGAGTGAATCATGTCGACTGATTATTCAGTTCTCCCCACACATCTTGCCGGGTCCGAGAGAAGACAATGAGGGCATGAGGGAAGTAGGAATAGTCCTACATTACATATGTTTGACAGATACTTATTAATTTTACTTATGCTTACCCAGTACTTGTATAAGTTAATTTCCTCCCAGACCGACAAACTTACGGGTGTGTGTGGGGAGGGGGGTGCAGAGGCGACACGGAATCATTACAGGAATGCAGGATCGCAAATGCTGTTGTTGTAAGTTACAGTGCAAAAAAGCAGATAAAAAGAACAGAAACAGCAACACAATAATGGGACAGAAAAAAAAATATTGAAAGGTTATACTACCAAAGGTGTTAGAATGTACGACCGGAAGTCGTCTGGCAGATCATACAGTGGCACTGCATAGAATCTTTTCGTTCTAGAAGATTCCTAGAATGTCATGTATCCTTTTATAGATATTCGAGCAATGCGATCTTCAGCTGAAGGAATGGGTCTCTCACACACCAAACTTTTAATGTGACCAAAATCAGACTCTCGTCACCTTCTGTTCATACTTACAAAGATCGTGTGGTATAAAACTCCTGTTCGAACAACGTCATTGTTATAAGAGCCGAGTGACATGACCATTGCAATCCTCAGCTCCATACACGATCAACACGTCAACCTGTTCGTTTGAATACGCGTTTTTCTTATCTATCGCAAATTTTGAGAAATGCATCCATTACGGTATGATTACAGTAAATTAAAACACTAGATAAAGACGTTTTTCATTAAAATGCATTCATACAATGGCATATTGACTTAAGATAATAGAAGGTTATTTTTATAGTACATTTATTTCCAAATTTTTCGCATATATTTCATTATATTTTCAATACATATGCTGACTTACACACACTCACAAACACTCCCATTTATATGATAATTCTAATACTTGTTTTTAAAAGTGCGCTTAGTTCGCTATTTCCGTAAATATGCAAATGAGCTCTCATACAGCATTCAAAAAATCTTAAAGATGTTTTTTTTATTTCTAATGGGGCTTTCTAATTTCACTATTGCAGATTCAGTACTTTCGCTCAGAGCTGGTATTTATTTTAAGTGCGGCACTGTATTGGTGGTATACTAATCGACACAAGTAATTTTTTGATGCACAGTTTCCTCCCCGGAGGAAGGAAATTGGACCTCCCCTGAGCTCTGACAATGGGAAACCGAACGAGGAATTTTTAATTTTGCTGTGAGCACACAAGCCAAACAGGCACTCAAGTGATCTTTTACATGTATTATAACCGTACGACATAGAAGCTGTTAATTTTCTGCATCATTAAAATCCACTAAACTGAGTTGGGGTCAAAACCACAACCTTGGGCACATAAAGCCAGCCACAAACCATCTGCGCCACACTTAAAAATGCAGAAGATGATATTTAATCCAAATTTTTTTCAACTTATTAAAATACTGTAGATCAAATGAAGAATTAATATCCCATAGAGGTGGTGATGCATTAAAATTACTTGGCATGCAGTCAAATTATGTAGAAGTAAAATATATTTTACTTATAAAGTTTATTTTAAGAATTCGCAATTATGGTAATGATTATAATATGTTTAATTCAAAATTTATAAGCACATATAAACAAAACATTTGTAATTATAAACTTTTCCTACTGATTTTAAGCGAAAATATTCTCTAATATCCGTTTAACGTTTCTTGTAAATATGGACTTTTAATATATCATGATATAGTTTGAGCTAAAAAAGATCTAAGTTACAAATTTGTAAGAGGGCTCTTGTAAAAAATGTTTAACGTTTCCTGAAGTTAAAATCACAAATGATAGAAGTCACTTGAAGAAGCAGAATGTCTTGAATTATATTGCATTTCCCAAACGCAAATCCCAATTATTTTGAAACCAGCCTTATTTTCTTAGGACCAATCGGAGCTCTGTCATTCCAATCTAACATTATCCTTTGACTTCTTAAAATGGAAAGCAAGAAACTGGAAAATAGGCAAGAATCAGATATTAATGAGTGGAAGAAAGAAATTATAAGGAATTTCTCAAGGGATTTGAGCTTACTATCGTTCGCATGTCTGGCTGCTTGCCAGGACACGATAAGACATCCGCTATTTTAAACTATTCCTAATGTCAAAATGCAAATGCTATTCAAATACATACGGATGCGTAATGTTTTCTAATCTAAATTTTATAAAAATAAGTTCGTTTTTTTTCCCTTCACGTCCTCTGAGAAAAAGTGCAGTGGTCGCTGTTTCGGTTAAGGAGAGTATTTTTCTTTATTCTCTCGCTCATAAATTATTTATATTCATTTGAAACGTTGCCGCTACTTTTCGTGCATCGGAGATATTTTTTTTTTGTTCATATAGGGTGAGTGACATACAGTGGTAATAAATAACTCCTTAAAAACATTCTTTCGAATCTTTTCCGATCATTCGATGAACTTCATCATTTTTAGAAAGGAAAAACGTCAATGCAGGAACTATATATTTTCTGCGGCTTTCTAAGAACTTGTCTTACAGAATTTGTTCGATAATAACGCATCTTTACTCTTTTCAAAGGGAAATTTTCTTCACAGGCATCCCCCTGCACCATTGTGAGTGCAGGATAAGGCATATTAGTTTACGATAAGTAGGTCAAGCAAGCATACGCTGCGATTTATTACAGCAGGATCAATGCAGATGGCATCCAATACATGTGAATGCATTTAAATTTATGAAACCAGATATTATATATCAGATCCAGATTGGAAGCCGTTATATATATAAGCTATACTCCGTAGATTTAAATTGCATCTTGATATCGTAAGATTGCAATAGATTATGCCTTTGTATTTCAAATTTCTTTTCGGATTTTAATATTCAAATTTGATTCGGTAAGCCTATTTTTTATTTAAATATTCGTAGAGTTATCTGAAAGTAAATTATTCGAGAATAATACAGAAAGGAATTAGAAATGTCTTTGGGAATATATTGGTATATCATATACATCTGTATATGATTTAACTGTGTATTGATTTACATAAGTTTTCTTAAATTATCAGTGCTGTAAATTTTATCAGAATTCCATTTTTACATATTTCTGAATATTTTGATCTGACAAATGTTGTAATATTCAAATTCGACAAATGCAACAAGGAAGTAGGATATAGACTTTTTAAAATTATTTTCAATATTTAAATATTAATTTTCATTTCTCTGAAAAATAAATACAAATTTTTTGAAAAATGTGCAATTTGAACTTAAAATTATTTATTCTCTTATTTATGAAATACGTATTAATTATTTTTGTCACTCTTTTACATTAATAGCACGTAAATTAAGAAAATTGCTTGTCAAGGAGAAAGAATTCAGGTGTACAAATCTTAAAACTTCAAATATAATTAATTATTAACTTCGAATAAGATTATTTATTGCACAATATATTGAATCTGAATTTATAGGACAAATTATATTCATATGTACGTGTTTCTTCTAATGTTCATAACTGATAATCATTGTAGGAACTTATTAAAAATATATTCTTATTTCGGACAGGTTATAACGTGATCGAGAAAAATATACATCAATTGTATAAAGTACATTTCATTAATATAAAGTGCATCTATAAATAAGCTAATACGCAAAAAAATGGTATATTTGGAAATTTAACGTTAATTAAAACATTAACTTAAACATAATATCTTAACTGAAAAAAGAAAAATGAAATATATATATATATGCTTTTTCTACTGTGAAGATCATTTTTAGTAATCAAGGTACAGATAATTAAAAATATATTCTTATTTCGCCTAGGATATAATGTGGCCCTGAAGGATATATATTGGCTATGTAAAAAAGTTCGATTAAAAAAAAAAACAATAATATTCTATTACTCATAAGAATAACATATTATGAAATTTTCCATGTAATATCTTAACGGAAAAATGAAATATACTCTAGAAATTTGAAGAGTGTAACATAGCGTTTCTTAAATTGTGGAACGCGTTTGCCTAGGGGGGGGGGCTTGCTAATCCTAGGTGGGGGAGGGGCATGAACATATCGAAAAGTAGAAACAAAAGATTACTTTAAAAAGTATTAATTTACTGAAAGGAAGTAAAACAAATCACATTCTTGCATAGTAAAAAATAAAATACGCATTTACACTGATATAATACATTCATACATGTATCAGAACTGCACAATGTATTTGATTATTAATTTAAAAATACTAAATTAAGAACAGGTTTAATAACTGCCAGTGACTGCATCGGCTTGGCATGTATAATATTACATACAAAGTTTGATACTAACCTTGATAATGTGTACGGATTATAATTAAAGTCGTATTGTAGATTTAACGTCATAGTATACTATTATTATTGAATTCGATCCATTATTTTTGCATGGAGGGGGGGTGATGAAAATAACGATTAAAAATTGGTCTCAAAAATTGAAACTTTGAGTAGCACTGGTGTAACATCAATGCCAGTTTTGATTAAAAATCACTTATTGTTCTCTCTCTATGTAAGAATTTCAAACATTTTCACAAAATAAAAAATAAAAACTTTGATATATAATACGAAAATAATGTCCTTTTTTTATGATTTCGTTTTACTATACTAAATTGTCGGTCATAGGGTATCTGATAATATCACGGGAAACATCACTTTAGTCAGAAATGTGCAGCAATTTGGCATGACAATGACTCAAGAGGATGTCGAAAAGTGTATTGAATTAATATTCACATCCATGCTGCCTTTACAATATTCCATAACTGAAAAAGTATCATGAATGTAGAATATTGTACACAAACTGAAATTTCGATCATGTACAGTGCATGTTTGATGCGATTTATGTGGTCAAATCCTTCACTAGAAAGTTTCAGGATGTTCTTTTGACCAATGATATGAAGCCCTGCAATCCAAAACTACCAAATGTTCTCAAAAGCATTAAATATAACAATTCCGAATCAATGATTGGTTCAATTTCCCCAGAGGTCCTAGTCCATTCCATATAAAAGCAACTCATACCACTTTGGAGCCACCATCAGAGTATTTTTATATTGATCTATAGCAGGGGTCGCAACCTATGGCACACGTGCCACTATGGCACATGGTACAATTATCTCTCTTAGTGCACTACTCTACAAATTGGTCAATTTTTGAGTGTTTGATAAACTTGTAAAGGGCCTTATTTGACAACATCTTCAGAATTATGGACATTTACGGAATTATGAAAAAATCCAAAAAATAACTCTAAAGATAAATTTACAGCTATTTTGTAAATTATTCAATGTCATTGCTGGAGAGATTTAATTGTTCACATGTACTCTACATTCCACTTTTTTTCTACATATCTAAGTAAAAATTCTTTATTCACATGAAAAATATGTCTTGTCCGTAAAGAAATGATTTAACAACTGATTATTCAGAATCGTGACAAATTGAAAATCTTCAATTATACCTCTTGATTTTGCAATATGAAAGTAGACAATAGGTCCGCATTAAAATTTGCATTTATCTTTTTTATTTAACTATAAGGAAGAGAAATACTTATACTTTATGGTGTATATTTCTTATTTTAATAAATCTGTTTAAAATATATAATATATGCAAAAATTTAATTTTTAAAAATTTTTAATGAAGAAATAGTTATATTTTATGCAATGTATTTTTATGTTAAGAAATGTTTTTAAATGATGTAAAATTAATGTATAATAAAATTGTAAATATATATATATATATATTTGACATCTACTCTCTAACTCTACATGCTTGATTGCGGGAATCGAGTTGTATCAAAAGCGTCCTACTGTGTAGCATAATGAATCATATTAGTAGATGGGTTTGGCATGCTACAGCTAAAAGGTTGCCGATTGCTGGTCTATAACCTCTTGGGAACTGGTCACATCCGATTCCTACCATCTACTCTCATCAATTGGAACCTTGTCTCTTTTGATCAATGTTTTTCCAGTGATCTTGTGTCTAAATGATTTGTTAACAAGCCCTGGGGAAGCACTGCAGCCGATGTTATGTTAGTAAGAGATTCTTCTGTTATATCCAATGGACACTAAATTTCACAGCTCTGTTCCTAATGGACACGTTTGTTGTGTGTCCCAAATTTATTGCTGTTATTAATATTTGAAGCAATGTTGTCTGGTAACTCAGACTACTCTACGCAGACAACACTAATCTTGGTAAGTAAGTTGTGCATTATAAGAGAAAATACCTGAAAATATATTTTCTCGACAAACACTTGTCGATGTGGATCAGGGAATCTTGAATTCCCTAAACATTTCCGAAATGAAATGTCCCTTTTGTCTAGCACCAGTACGCTTCCAAATTTCAAAATCGTTTGGTTTTCATTTTAGGCTTATAATTACATTAGAAAATTCTATTTGCATGAGCCACTTGAATTCAAATGATAGACTTAATCAATCCACTATACATTTATATATTTCTCTAACTATTCTATTTGAATATCGATATTTGCAAACTTCTATTCCATGAATGTTGACTCTTCAGTGTTATATATATATATATTTATTATATAATTTGAGCGATATATTTTTCTAAAAACGGCATTCTAAATTTATAAACCACGCATTAAATGTAGCTTAAATACAAAAAGATTTTTTAATTCTACATTAAATCAAATCAGTATAAGTTTTTTAAAGTTAAATAAAAGTAAAAAAACATACAATAAATATGTATGAGAATAGTTATAAATGGATAAAACATCTTTACATGAGTTTCTTAAGAAACAATACCATTAATTAAAATAATTTGGCACTGACATTATTTCTAAATACATAAGACAAACACAAACATTCTTTAAAAATAAAGTCAAATAAAGAAACGAAATGGTATATATGATTACTCATTTATTTATGAGAAATTTTTTTGACACCAAACATAAGTAGGCGAAAAATCCCATGCATTAAATGAAAACTAGTCGCTGAAAATGTTGTCACGTTACTAAATAGCCTGTACTGGAATTCTGCCTAAATTTCATTTTCTCTCATGTTTTTTTTTTCGTATAAAGGAAAATATCAGTATGAAGCAGAATAAATTAAGAATTCGACGAGAAAACGGAGGAAATATTTCTAGATTCAGCAACAGTACAAAAATATCTTCAGTTGGAGTTATTTGAGTCATTTTCGTATAAATGAATGGCTTAAAAATAACAAGCATATACATATTTTTTTAGACTGAGCCTAATAATAAAAACTTTGCACCACTGCAAAACTAATTTTACCTCGAAATCTACTTGTGGAACACTAAAAGAAATTTTTAAATACAATAACTTAGAAATGTATGAACAAATACTTCTCAGAATAATCGAGTTTGAATACACATTAATTTATTTCATTACTGGTATATTCGTATGTTAAGAGTAGATAAAAAGTAGATTAAAGTATATAACTTATATTACTAAATTATTTTTGTGATATAAGTTTTCAGAGAGGTAAAAAGTTCATTGTTTTTATTTTGTTAATAATATAATTCCTGTCTAGTTAAATACTTTTTGTGGTGCATTAATCATGTTGTATAATAATTCTTGCAATTTCAAGGAAAAAATTAATGCTATTTGAATCATTAAAGCAAAATTCTAGAATGAATCATTTCTTTTTAAAATAAATATGTTTCATATTCTATGAATCTGTTACATACTATATATATTTTTTTCATTTCATGTAAAGTGAAAAATGGATGAAAAGCATATATTACCAGAAATTATTCGAAATGGTTTATTTCTAATATTTTCTTTCAAATAATTTATTATAATTATTTTGTGGGTTATTGAAAACAACCAGATAGTGCTAATACATATTCACTTCAAAAACGAGATACATTTAAACCCTCAAATTAAACTGTAGACTATAATTGATTTTTACCATTGAAATATATGATTCAAAATAAAATAATGATATTGAATATGAATATGCAAAGTATAAAACAAAGTGTATCACTTAAAATTAACTAAGATAACTATTACTTCCCTAAAGCTTTTTCAGCAAGTTTCTCCTAAATTAAATTTCCAGCTTTATTTTGAGTTATCGAAGAAATTTTTTATCACTTTTTAAAAACATATTTTTCAAGTTTTGCTTTCTAGTATTATATAATATTATTTGTTGTGTAAATGATTAATGCTACTACTCAATAAGACATATAAAAAACTAGTTTTAAACAAGAGATTGATAAAGAATATCCTTACTTTTCTTCCTTTAGTTTTAAAATAAAGTTTATAATATGATAAATGAAGCAAAATATAACATATAATTTCATTTTCTTAGCATTCCTGTTTGATTCTATAACCAATCAGTCTTCAAATAAAAAATTAAACTGATTATTTCTATGTAAAAAAAAAATTAAGCCCTAAAAAAGCTAGCTTGATGTAAATGGTCTTAGATTTAATATAAACAAAATATTTAAATTTTAAAATTATATTCTTAAAAAGCCTTTATTATCTAAAAATTCAAGCTTTTGTGGAGTAATTTGTGTGTTTCATAATTTCAATAAAATTTTGTTCAAACTTATCTTGATCGAAACATAGAATTATTATGTATTTTATTATTCATCCCCCTTTTTTCAAGTAATTATAAATCAATATAAAAGTTCAAAACCAAAGTTTGTTTTTTCCAATGCGAACTTACTTAAATGAAATATTTCTTTTTAATTTTTACATTTCTGTTTTAAAATCAGTATTTTTTAATGTTATTCCTATTTTACTAAAAGATTTCTTGAAACTTAATCCTAAACTACGAATGATTAAAACAAATTTTACACTAAAATCCGTCTTAAATACTATGTTCTTAACTTTGCCATTGTTTTTAAGTTATTTAATCAAAAATCTCGAAAAAAGTTTATATTTTTGGAGATTTCTTCCCAAACGTTTCCCTGTTGGATTACTCTCCCCCAAGATGCCCTTTCCTCAAACTTCCCAATTATTGCGCACCCAAGATTCCCACTATTCTAGAAGAAGAAGAAAAAAATAAAGATCAAAGAAGCACGGCATAAGTTTCCCTATTGGCTCGCTTTTTCGTTGCCAGATGCCACGAACCGAACTTCAAAAGATACGACGACATCCAATCGCCAACGAGCCCAGAAAACCATTTTCTGTAATGCAGAGAGTAATAATACTAGTTAGGGTATGATACTTGAAGAAGATGCAACAATCCATGCGAGGTCGGTACGGCCTGTTCCAACTAATAAGCATCTTAGGAGAAGGATCTGGAATCCTTCAGGAGAAGGGGACCCTTTTCCCCTACTCAAATCATTAAGGAAAGAAGAAGGCAAAAAAGAAGTCGAAGCAAGAAGATAGAGATAAAAATAGAAAAGAAAATAACACACAGAGGGTATTTTATTACAATCATGGTAAAATCTGTGGGTATCTTGGAAGCGTATTCGTTGTTAGTAATGAGTCACTAGTTTGTTTTAGATTAAGCCTGAATCAATGTCGCTGGGATAGCTGCGGCTTAGGAGAGGATACTGAAGCGCTTAAAAGGGTTGAAGCGGTGCTCTGAAGATATTGGAGAGCATTTGTTACAATAAGAGCTTATGCTCCGATACTAATAGAGATCTCTCTTTGTAGTCCTAGTATAGATTGAAAAATACTCAAAAGCAATTTAAGTTAAAAGGGATAAAATTAAAATTCAGTTTCATGTATTAAATCAGTGCTTCGTAAATTTTCAATATTTTCAACCCAGCTTTCAATCCTAATTTTCATCACCAATAACAATATATTAAATACAATAATAATATACTTTGATGTTAAAGCTATAATGCGATCTTAATTATAAACCGTACAAATTATCAAAGTAAATATTAAACTTTGTATATCTTACTTTTAAGTAAGTGTCATTTAAGTAATAGGATAGTTATTATGTGTTACTTTTTCTTCCTGATTTTTAAACTTTAACGGACTTCAAAATAATTTTTAATAAATTTAAATAGTTATTTTCTCAATAATTTACTTCTAAAGTCTAATCATCCATTTCCAACATCCTACCTTTATGAAACCGGATTTTTTTGCCTTGGATAGTTTGAGGATAAAATAAAGATTTCAGCTAAATATAGATTGTCAAGATCTAACATTAAACTTTCTTTTGAAAAACTGCTATGATAGATAAGTCCATGGGAGTCACCAGTTGATATTAAACTTGTTCTTAATTTAGTATTGATAAATTAATTATCAAATACAGTTCTGATGCATTTAAAAGCGTATTATTACTGTGTAAATGTGTATTTTGTTTTTTATAATCTCAGAATTTATTCTATTTTGCTTCATTTCAGTGAATTTGTTTTAAATAATCTTTTTTTTCCGACTTTTTGATATGCTTGTGACCCCTTGTAGGCTTATAACACCCCCTCCCTATAAGGGTGTGCCCCACAGTTTGAGAAACGCTTTATTAAACCGATTTTAAAATCAGTTTAATCAGATTTATATACAGCATGTACAAAATCGGTTATATATATATATATATATATATAGGACTATTTTTATAAAAAAAAATAATTCTTAAATGAAATGAAAGGAATTTTACTTTTATTCCTTCCTCTAGATGTTTCTTCAAATAAAATGTTATTCTTTTAACATGGATGCCATTTCTTGATTGAAAAATCTTCATTTTACTCAAACTGAAAATAATTGGAAAAAAAAATTTAATTACAAAAAAAAAAAAAAATCATACATTTCGATACAAATAAATGATAGAAAGTTTGAAGTTTGATTTCGCTCTATGACCGGTATGAATAACTTTTCTTTTTATTCGAAATTAAAAAGATCTGAGTTCATTTTGCAGATTTTTGCCAAATTGGACACAATCTACTCGCATAATCTATTTTTTTACAATAAGTAGTCCATTTGAGTCCTTAAAACACCTTAAAATTAAAGTATTTACAGAGTACAAGATTTTACTTAGACTGTGAGAAAAACAACGTGGTACTCATTTTTGTTTCGGGAAATATTGCATTATGAACGAATTAGAAGGGTTAAATTTTTGCTGTTGAAAATGTATTCTTTCACATTTGAGTATTATTCATCAAAATTTCTGGAATTGTAATAATTTCTAACGCTAAATACTACGAAAAGAATAAAATTGGATCTTTATGAATAAGTGAACTATAATTTTCTGAACGACAGCTATTTATAAAGATAAATTGTCTTGGTATCGAGACGACACCAGCGGACATTCTAAGTATATTTAGTTGAAAAATCTCTCCAAATTAACTTAGAACCACAAACTTTTTCTTTGTAAACACCTTAGAAAATGATTAAATATCACGAAAAAATTTCCAATTCCCTGCAAAAATTAAGAAAGAAGAACAAACTGAACAAGCTCCGGTGTCCAATCGACACAATGAACGTTCTAGTGTTAATACTATATTTTGCATAGATGAGAATGTGTCATACGATTTCTTTTTAAGTAATGTCTTTGACACTTGTATAAAGAGAAATTATTTCAAGCGTATTCTTTAAGAATTTTTTTAAAAAAAACCAATGTTAAAATAATTGAAGAGATAGATCCACTTAGCGAAATTAATTGTGATTTCAATGATTGAACATTCCAGTAACCTGTATGAATAGCAAATCTGTGCAATGCATATTTGATGATGATCTGTAAGAGTTACTCGAAGATGCAAATTTGCATCTTAATAAAAATACAACAGTCAAATGGCGAAAACCTGGATGCATAACAATTTGAAAAAGGAAAAAGAATGTTTAAGATTGTACACATTTTCCAAAAATTAAAGCATTTACAAAAAAAAAGGGGGGGGGGAGAACGTAGAATATGAAATTGGATTGCTTTTGAAAACAGAACTCCTGTAAATACATTCCATAAAATTTTGATGTACGCAAACCAGCATACACATAAGTACACTACAGAATACATCGCTATCAAATCAAGTTATACATGAAATATATTTTATTTATTATTAAAATAATATACACTGCAAATATGCACAATGGTTTTTCGAACATACTACCTGTTACTATTAGAATGAAGAAGTTTATACCTACAGAAAAGTGGAAACTAGAAAATTCCTTATTCGTAGTAAACATATCGGCATTTACTTATTGGAGAAATATTTTTTATCTCGCCTACTGTAAAATTTACATTTTAACCCTCTGCTAAGCGCTTCAAAAAGTTACATTCGTAGGCGCGTGGTATCTCACAGATGCATCTCATATTTACGTTTAAATATGATTTAATTATTTTATTGTGTTGAGATCTAACATTAAAATATATTTGACATATAATAATATTTAAGATACAATCAAAAATTTCAATATTTTCACAAAAAAGAATTATCAGAATGGAAATGGTTTGTCATTGTGTCACCATTATTTACATTTTCAGATTCCTTACTGCAGTCTTCGCAAATCACCTTACAATGTTCAAGGCACATTGAATTTTTTACATTATACACTATATTTATTTTCTTAATGTCCTGAAAAGGGGAAACAGTACTTCCTCTTCCACGGCCCTGATAATGTTTATCTTGGTTCGTCTTGAACGGGGAATTGCGGATCAGATATTTTTTCAATCCTGAGTCGCAATGAAGTAGGAATGGGAATGTTTGGTCTGGCCCTCTTCGAATGGGATCTTTCCAAAGTGCGTGGCCTAGTTTCCGTAAATATGTGGGCTAATGCCGTGAGGGATTTTGATTCCCAATATAGATATTTTGGGAGTTTGTTTCAGCTACATTGGGAATTGCATAAAATAGAGTCGTTGACCAGGCGCATGGAATCTCTCAGATGCACCTCAAATCCCAGCAGAAAAACTATCAAACAGAAGTTACAAAATATTTGTTTCGAATTATTTTCGTATAAAACTGAAAAAAAATACACTCAATAATACAGAAAAACATCCAAATCAACCAAATAGAACTAAGTCATAGAAACTAAATTTGTTGGGTAAGCAACATATATTAGATTCAATGGATTTTGCCACCCGTAATGTGAAGAGGTTGACCTTGTCCTTGACATTGAACTCTAGGGGGACTGATGAAGGCAAATAGAAGTTAGGGTATGTTCCTATTCATCATATAGAAGCAGCACCCCTAGACTATTCTTATCATGCATCTCAGAGATTCAAGTGCCTAATATTGGCACTTTATTTCAGCCAATCCATTTCTTATAGAAAACTCATATTAAAGTTATTTTGAAAAATATTTAATAAAAGTTTCAATTGATAAAAAAAAATTATTGAACAAAAGTATATATGAAAAGATACATTGTTTAATGAAATGTTTTCAAGTGCAATTTTAAAACTTCAAGAAATTCAATACATGATTTTTGACTGTTTAAGATTAACTTTCCTGAATTCATAATGGCATTTATTGACTTTCCAAACACACTAAAAGGGGTTAATTGATTCTTTAATTGAGTGGAACAAATTTTATTACGGAGAACAAAATAGCTTCCAAATTGAACAGCTTCAAGTTAGAATTAATTGTTCCCCAAAGAGGTTAGAAGGAAGGGTTAAGCGGTACTCACGGGACGAATAAAAGAAACAAGATGGCGAAATGGAAGCAGTTTCTTCAATCTGGGAAATATTGTATCAATGATTTTAGCTTTATAAATTCTAACAAAGAATAAAGAGTTTTAAGATATAGAATTCCTTTGATCAAATATATATTTAGGAAAAGCGAATTATAGTTATACAATTTACTTAATACATAGATTTAATAATTTTTAACTTAGAAATACATTAAAATCTATACAAATAAAAGGAAAAATTACTTAAAAAATACCAGTGCTACAACTGTTTATTGAATAGTATGATTTCTAAATGTAAATTAGCTTCAGAAAGAAACCTGTGTGGTTATGTTTTCTTAAAAATAAATGGTGGAATTATTTATTAAAAAAATATTAGGAAAACTTTAAAAGAAGGAAAATTTAATGAAAATTGCATTTAATTTAAATACAACAACATCAACAGCACACACAATCAAAGAAAACTAGAAATGGGAATTAACTGATTTTAAGAAACTAAATGAAATTGTTAGATACTTAAAAATAAGAGCATTCATATTTTAAAAAAAACTAGTGTTCTTTTAAACACTTAAATATTGCTGCAACTAGCTAAAAACATTATATACATGCTTGCATTTCAAAAATACACCACTCAAGAATTTCTCTCAGCCAAAAAATGTGATTTTTTTTTCAAATTAAAGAGTTTTAAGAAATAACACAATATTTATTTTTAATATATGTACCAAATTCATGATCAATTAAATTAGCGTAGTTTAATAAACTTGAAAGTAAAATAATATATTTTGAAAATGCAGTAAATATAAATATTTTAAGTATAATATTTTTAGTGCATGGACAACATTGAAATCAGTTTTAAACAATTTTTAATTATTTTAAGAATAATTTTCTTATAATGTTTCTTCTCTTTTTCATCTTTTTTACTCTCAAAATAGCATATTTTTAACTGAAATCATATTTGTTCAACATTTGTTAAATAAATATATCGCGAGTAAGCTTTGCGGCGAATAGATTGGAAAAATTAAATATTTTTTTCAATATAGTGAAAACAATTTCCAATATATCTAACGTAATAGAGCTCAGAATTGCTGGAAATAAAGTAGATAAATGACGTGGCATGATACTTTCGATTTTTTTTACGTAAAATGCTGATTTAAAATTCATTCCAAGTACACACGCCATGAAAACTGTTCATTTAAATTTATTCTCCATATAAAATAAAAGGTATTTTCTTCAGTAACTTACATTCACTTTTTGAGGAAGTGAAGAAATGAAAACACTTTAAATGAACTGTAAGAAACAGTGATTCCTCGAACATACTGAATATCTAACAATATTGAACGAAAGATGAAGTTGAAATTTCAATAAATTTCTTCTTTGTATGCGCATAAAAATATCATTTATGTCCCGCAATGCACTTAGGTAAATGCACTTCCATTTCTCCAACCAGCAAATAAAGATTCCCAGAGCCGTTCAGTAGTATGTGCTGAAAAACTAAATGTAAATCCTGTAATGAATTTTTTTTGTATATAACAAGTAAAAAAAACCCTTTCAGATTGAAAAAGGAAAAGAAAAAAAACAGCATGTTAAAATTATGCTTTTGCGTTTATCGTCCGCATATAAACCAGATATTCCTATTATACAAATTTATTTTGATTAAATATAAACGTATAAAACTATTTAAAAAAAAATGCGATGTCGATGTCGAAGTCGATGAATGTTGTTATATAAACAACATTCATCGTTTTTGTTGGAAAGCGAATGTTTTTTGTTATTTCTACTATTGTTTTATCGTTTGAAAAGTGATATTTCTGCATTTATTGAAAGATGGAGGAAATCAAAATAATAAACAGAATTATAGAAGAAAAGCTATTTTATATATTATAAAATATATGGAAGTTGTTTGTGTTTTGCTGTATACAGGAAGAATATTGCTAGGGAACGAATGACAAGTGATAAATTTTCGAGAATGAAAAAAAAATTTTTTGAAGAAAAATAGGGAACAAGAAATACAAAAAGGATTTGAGAAATCAACTGTTGGAGATTGCTTTTAGAAAAATAAGTTTATTTTTCTGTTCGGATAACAGAATTAGATAGAGCATTTCTAATTTTAAAAACATTTCATGAAAGCTATACCCTGTTTACCCGTTCTTTTTAAATGGAAGTAATAAAAAGGGAACGACACTTTGATGCGAGATTTTTTTATTACATTTAAAACTGTTAATTACTAAATTTTTATCCGATTGTAGATTATAAATATATATATATATATATATATATATATATTCAATATGCTATGTCACGTTGGAATACATTTTTATTGGTGGTTTATTATATTTGCTTTATTTATAATTATTTTTAAAAAATACAGCATGCCTGAAACAAGAAATCATTTTTAAAATGAATAAAAATTTATTCATTTAATTTTATGAATAAATTGCATAGATATGAGCAATACTATAATTATTAACTGCAAGAATAAGAATTCAAGCAATTTTTATTTCAGGGGAAAATATAAAAAAATATTGTATAACTATATCCTATCAAATTTTTGAAGCAGTAAAAGGAAAATATATACATATGCTGCAGAAATTTCATATTCCAGATCAGCATAAACAATGGTCAGTATTCTTGATCGTGTATTCTTCATACAAAACTTACATACTCATATCATATACAGGGTGTTTCATAAATGATGGCAGTAACTTTAAGGGGTGATAGTACACATCAAGACGAGTAATAGTAAATAGGAAACCAAGTGTCCCAAACGTCTTTCGAAGGAGAAAGGCGCCATCAAAGTTTAGGGTCCTAAATTTCAAATGATGATAAAAAACGGAAAAATTGATCGATTCATTTGCGGTTTTCACTAAAATCATTCTTTAAGTTAGTATTTTCTTTTAAAAAAAGTTTTTAAGGCAAAGTTAACAAAATGCCGTTAGAGGGCGCTCTAGACTTTGGAGTACCGAACAACTACCTTTTACCAGTATTTTTTTTATTTTGTTAAATGTTTACAAAAGCTTAGATTTTAACTTGAATTTTGAGCGCAAAATTGAAACGATCGGGAGGTTTTAAGTGGCGCAAATGTAACCGCGTTCAGGGGGGGGGGGATTGAAATGCTAGTATGTAATGATCAAAATAAAAAACGATAAAGCAAACTATAAAAGGCGATAGTACAACATAAAACAATCAACTTTGATTAGAAAATGCATGATTTGAATTCAAACGCAAATGTGTTAGAGCATCTTCAAATTTTATCCATGCAAGCGTTATAGCTGCAAGTTCTTTGGAAGAAGTACATGAAATTGTGATATGGGGAAGAAGAAGAACTTATATGCAAATTGTTATTATGATAAAAGCCATTGACCCGAGTGTGCAAGTGTAAATCACGGTACAAACGTAACGAAAGATGTTGCCCTTCACTAATCAAGAAAAGGCTGATATGCACTTCGTCTACGGAACTGCAAATGGGAATAGTGCAGAGGCGCGACGATTGTACGGAAAAAAGTTTCCCTACAGGCGTTTGCCCAATGATAAAACATTTGTGCGCTTGCACAGACAGTTGTGTGAGACAGGATCCTTTTTTGGTGCAAGTTCAAATGCAGGCCGTGCGAAGTCTAACAGAACGGTAGCTGTGGAAGAAAAAATTCTGGATAGGGTGGCTGATCATCCAAATACAAGCACGCGAGCAGTGGCTAGTCAAATTGAAGTATCACCCTCCACGACATGGCGAGTACTAAAGGATGAAAGTATGCATCCTTTTCATGTCCAACGAGTCCAGGAACTGACTCAAAGGGATTTTCCTCGTCGAATGGATTTTGCTCGCTGGTATCTGCAGAAGAACACCCTAAATCCCGATTTTGGAGCAACTGTGCTTTTTACAGATGAATGTACATTTACACGTGACGGTACATTTAACACCCACAATTCCCACCAATGGGCAGATGTAAATCCACATGCGTCTTCTATATATGCATATCAGCAACGATTTTCCATAAATGTTTGGGCAGGAATAATTGGTGACCATCTACTTGGACCTTATCTTCTGCCAGAACGCCTGGATGGAAAAAATAACTTACCTTTCTGCAACAGGTGCTGCCGGAAATGATGACAGATGTTCCCCCTCGTATCCGACGAGTAATGTGGTTCCAGCAGGATGGAGCACCAGCTCATTTTGCGCCAGAGGTGCGAAATTATCTAAACGCAACATTTCCAAATAAATGGATTGGGAGAGGTGGTCCTGTCCCTTGGCCAGCGCGATCACCCGATCTTTCATGCCTGGATTTCTTTTTGTGGGGACACATGAAGAGTCTTATGTATGAGACTCCTATCGAATCTGCAGAAGAACTCGTCGCCAGACTTTCGGCAGCTACAGGAGAGGTGCGCGATACTCTTGGCGTGTTTCAGAGGGTTCGTGAACCCTTCTTCGCCGTTGTACCGCATGCATCGCCTCTAATGGTCAGTGCTTCGAACAGCTATTGTAATCATTTCTAATTAAACTTTTTTTTATAACGTAAATGTTCTTTGTTTCCTTTTTTGTCTCTTAAAAGGAAATCTGTTTCAGCGCCCTCTATCACCTTCGGGTTAAAATTACGAGTATGATTTCTTTGATGAATGTTGCTTTTTTTGGTGTTGTACTATCGCCTCTTAAAGTTTGCTTTATCGTTTTTTATTTTGATCATTACATACGAGCATTTCAATCCCCCCCCCCCGAACGCGGTTACATTTGTGCCACTTAACCGCTCCCGATGGTTTCAATTTTGCGCTCAAAATTCAAGTTAAAATCTAAGCTTTTGTAAACATTTAACAAAATAAAAAAAATATGGTAAAAGGTAGTTGTTCGGTACTCCAAAGTCTAGAGCGCCCTCTAACGGCATTTTTTAACTTTGTCTTTAAAACTCTTTTTAAAGAAAATACTAATTTAAAGAATGATTTTAGTGAAACCCGCAAAGGAATCGATCAATTTTTCCGTTTTTTATCATCATTTGAAATTTAGGACCTTAAACTTTGATGGCGCCTTTCTCCTTCGGAAGTCGTTTGGGACACTTGGTTTACTATTTACTATTATTCCTCTTGATGTGTACTATCACCCTTAAAGTTGCTCCCATCATTTATGAAACACCCTGTATATATTATGATGCGATGCTATATCAAATATTACCCGTATCAATTATTTTTTTAAAAAATTAGAAATTTTTATCAATACACTTAAATTAGGCAAAACAAATTTGACTTATTTGAAAAGTCTATTTATTAAACTAAAGGTAAAGAGCAAAAAAGATGCTATATGTTTGAAATAATTAATAAAAATTCCGATTTTTACTCCTTGGAGCAAATTTCAAAACAGAACCTATTTACAAAAAACAGTATAACATGGTTAGTATGATGGTTAATACGGAGTATGTCTCCCGGACGATGCAATACAGGCCTTACAACGCCTACGCATGCTGAGTATCAAATTATCAATCTGATCTTGGGGAATATTACACCACTCATCAAGCAATGCCCTCCGAAGTTCCGGTAGACAAGTGGGAGGGGGTTGACGGGCTGCAATTCGTCTGCCAAGCATATTCCACACATGCTCTATTGGATTCAAGTCTGGTGAGTATGCTGGGCAATCCTTACGGGTGATATCCTCCAATTGAAGGCATTCGTCTACAATGTTTGCACGGTGAGGACGGGCGTTGTCATCCATAAACAGAAATTCAGCACCCATAGTGCCCCAAAACAAACGTACATGTTGTTCCGGAATAACATCCCGATAGATGTGGCCTGTCATCGTTACACTCTGAACATGCAGGTCAGTTCTGGAATTAAGAATAATTCCTCCCCAAACGAGCCATCCTGCACCACCGTAACGGTGTCGTTTAATGGTGTTCTCTTGGTGGTAACGGGTACCTAGCGCTCTCCACATGAAAGTCCGGCGAGAATCAGACTGCAAACTAAACCTGGACTCGTAGAAAAACATCACACAAGACCACTGTCGCGGTGTCCTCAATGCATGCCCTCTATTCCAGGTTAATCGCAGGCGACATTGAGTTGCGGTAAGGGGAACACATGTGACAGGCCTACGAGCATATAGACCAATGTGCCCAAAACGTCTGTACACGGTCTGCCTTGAAACTGTCGTACCGGTAGCTGAAGGGAGCTGACGAGATAGGTCTGATGCTGTGCTCGTTTTTTTTCTTTTGGCAGTAACTGCCAAATACCGGTCCTCATTCGGCGTTGTAACTCGGCGGCGACCTGTGCTGTAACATCTACTCACATTACCATCATCTTGGAATCGTTTCCAAAGCCTGGAGATGACACTCTGGGCGATTCCAAGTTCATCGGATACTTCCAGATGGTACGTCCACATTCCAGTCGTCCGATAATTCTACCACGTAAAAAATCATCCAAATGCTTCCTTTGTGCCATAACTATGCGGGTATTGCACTGAAAGGCTTTTAAAGCGCTTGTGAACAATTTTACTTCTTTGCCACCATTCCTTATATACCCCTCTCTTACACTCTCGTCATTGTGACGTACTATCCGCGCTATCTGGTGGTTTCCTGTAATTTGCATATTCTTCTTCAAGTTATGTGTGATATTTCTACAGGTGAAATTCTTAATTTAGAGTTCAATTTCTGTGTGATTCTGAAGTATCCTTAATTTATGGACATGAGTATATTACCGATGGGCATTTTTTGTTAAGTCTCACTTCTAATTTTTTAAAGAAAATAATATCCATCCATTTAACAACCAATTCAACTATTTTTGTTTGCTCATTCTAGTTGCTTTGCTGTATTATAGATAATGTATTACTGAACTTCCATGCAAAGTAATTAAATAAAGAATATCTCCTAATTTATTTCAATGTAGTATTACAATACTCGTAAAATTTTCCCTTAAAGTTTTTCACAATCTTTTCGTTCTATGCACCCTTTTTTTTTTAGCTACAACAATAAAATCACGAATTTATTCCCTATTTTGAGAAACTATAACGATTAAATGTACGCAAATGTAAATTATACATAATATTAATAATTATTATTGAATTTTTATAATCTTTCCAGATTTTTTTTTTAGTTATATCATCAAAATATTTAAGTTTAGTCCGTTATTTTATGAATTAATTGTAAAAATCAAATATGTGTATTTCCATTCTGCATCTCTTATTCATAATTTTTATTCAACTTCTTTTATTTATCAGTATTAAATTTGCATTTTTAAGTAATTAACTAATTAAAAAAAATTTATACTTAATATTTTTGATCTTACATTTTTAAATACTTATTTACCATCCACTTACGAATCATTTTTTAAATAAATGTGAATAAGAAAATAATAATAATTGAGCCTATTACACTAGAGAAAATAAATCTTTTATTCGCGCACATATAGGAAAACCTTCCACTACTAAAAATTGATACTCCAGAACTCCATTTATTACTAGGAAGTACAATAGAGATCTCTAATAAATATTCCTTAAATTCATTTTTCTACAAAATAAAAAAACAATCAATTCACATCCCCCCCCCAAATTCTAAAACCTCAACAAGTTTGGCATTATGTTTGAACAACTTTCGAGGGAAGGTGGTAGGAATGTTGAGAATTTGTAACTTTTAAGTGCATCATTCAGTTAAGATATCCCACAAGGCCCGTATCCCCGTCCTTTTAACATAAATACTGCATCCGACTCTCCCTATAAGTGCCATTAAACAAAAACGGGCGTTGAGAGATTCAACACCCACTGCTTTATGTATTCAAGAAAGTAAACAACAAAAAGATCAGAAGTTTATGTCAGAAGGCAACAAGCAGAAAAGGATGAATAATAATAAAAAGAAGAACAAGAGAGTCAAGTCAAACCCTCAACTAAATTGTTTCCCTCACGTGTATCCAGCGAAGACAAGTGGATGATAAGTTTTTACGAGCAAGCGGAGACTAATGTCGGACTGTAGTCCCCAGAGGCATTCTGTACTCTTATGCTCTTTTATTTTAATGGGACACCGGAGACCGCCTGCCGCTCATAACGGTTAGCAAATAGAAAGGGAAGATAAAAAAAAATACACACAAAAAAAAGGGCATAGAAGAAAGTTTCGCATGTATCCGGCAATAAAATGATCCTGTAATCGTAAGCCACATTTTGGTGCAATTGTACGTTAGCGATATGGGCCCATGGCTCTTTTGTCCATGATGTGGCTGTGCCACTAAAATATACGACATTTTTTTACTGGAGATGTATGCATAGGAAAGAAGGATGGTCTGCATTTGGATGAAAATCCTCATGTTCCGACCGACATACATAAATCTGAAGCCCTATGAAATGTTTCAGAATATGTTTCTTTTTTCTTCTTCTTTTTCTTTTGTTGTTCGCAAAATGAGATCTGTGTGCTTATGTTGGGACTTTATGCCTTCCGATGGCTAAAAAGATAAAAGGATTGTTGCTCGTAGAGAACTTTGCAATCTCCACTTTTTCTGATGACAATTTTTCTTACACTGTGTGCTCAATGTAATATTCGGTAGAGATTTCTTCATCGTATTGTTTCTTTTCACCTCTTCTTTTTTGGGGGAAAACTCAATGATCATTTGCATATATGAGGTAAAATACATAAGCTACTTTATGACTAAAATAAAGTTTATGGTGTTAGTAATTGCGTGTGGCTCAAAATGATATCAGTGCCAATTTTTCTTACATTTTATGGTGTCATTATTTTTGCATGCTTTTAAAAAAATGGACAATGCTTAAATTTGTTCTGATAATTTTTATCCATGAGAAGAATATATGTGAATTAGTTCTGAATTATATATTCATTGCTTGGAATTTATTTATTTACATTTGATATGCATATTTATTAATCATTTAAAACTTTTAAGGAGCACTCTTTTAGATAAATATATATATTACGCCTCATTTATTTTCTTATCTTTTATAGATTTTAAATATATGGAAAAAAAGAGAAGACTTTTTTTTCTTATAAAAAACAACCGATTATGATCATAATTGCTACAGCAAAATGAAGTGCAAATTGGGATGACACAAAAATTTTATAAGTCTTTCATGTTGCGTTTAACGTTTATAAATAAATTTTAAGTGTGATAAACCATATTATTCTTACAAAGGAAATAAAAGTCCAAGGTTTACTTTGAATGCTTCTAGAAAATCATGTTTTTAGTGTGGAGAGGGGGGGGGCATATTTTCCAAACATACATTAAAACGTATTATTCAAGGAACATTTATTAATTGTGCCAACTTGTTAAAGAAAGATCTATTGATTCTTGTTTTCGAATTTCAAATTGCCTAAAACAGTAATTTACTATTAAATGACATGTGAATGTTCGCTAACGTCGCACTATAAAGCAGCACGAGGGATATTGATTATAGTCTTCATAAACTTGAGCCCTGATTAAGTGACGAGGATGACACTTAAGAAAGCACTCCCTCTCTAATTTATCACATCATGACAACGGGAGGAATTTGAGTGACAACAGATTTAACGTGCATCAGGGGCTCTGTATGGTGGGTCTTCAGTGGCACTAAGGTTCAGATTCATAACACGGGGGACACGAGTTCGTGATCTTTACTACTTTGCTACTTCGGTCATTAAATTTATAAATTGAATTTCCCCCACAAAAAGCCTAATATGCGATATTAATAAAATCAATGCTTGAAAAATTTTAAAATCTTATAAACTTAATAATCTCCCGAATTCATTTTGAAGCGATGCAATTGCTTTTGTATTACAAGCATTTTACTGTTATTATTATTAAGGTGAATCAGTTCTCCTTAATAATAATAATACTTAAGGTATCCGACTACCTAAAATTCTGAATTTTGCCAAAAACTGACAATTTTTTATGATTTTATTTATAGGACAATCTATTAGCTTTTCAAAAATACCAAATTTATTATTTGTCGTTCTCTAGAACAAAAGCTATATGTGTTTTAGTAAGAGCAGATGCCATTACACTTTAAGCAAGATGTCATATTTTAAAACGCGTTTTACTCGAAATATGGTTTTTTGAAAATACTCAAACGGGGATAGCGATTGCTCAAAAGGATTTGAAAATAATTAACTGGAATTTTGTATGTATGTTCTGTATAATATTAGAAGTGTTTTAACCTTCAGATTTAATAATCACCGTTTTGTTACAAAATTTACAGTTCCTAATGTGAATATAATCACTGTTTTTTCAAGCAATTTCACATAACAACTAAGATAAAGGGCTCTAGTTTTTGTAAGACTTAAAATATCTCTTATCCTGAAGGTCACTTTAAAAAAGAATAATATATCGACACATCGGAATTGAAAGATTGAAAATTTGTTCATAAACTTTTGGTACAGAATGGGCCGCGTTTATGTTATTTTTTGTCAATTTTTATCCATTTTTTCCCATTTAGTATTAATAATTTCTTTTTTTTTCTTCTTAATTTTAGCATATTTTTCATAAAATATACTAAATAAATCTAAAAACAACAAAAAATCCCTATATCTCCATTTTCTTAAGAAGTTGTCGCAACCAGTCGGATACCAGCATAGCATTTAGAATGTAGAAATAACATTAAATTAAATTTTCTAATTTGGAGATTTTTTTTAGTATGTATGTCCTTCATAATATTTTATTAGAATACAATTCTTTTTTTCTCCTTTAGTGAATTAACTTTTTTCCCATTGCAATAATAAATTATTTTAATAACTATTAATCCAAATTTTTTAAGCTTTATAAATATAATCAAATATAAATTTCAACCCATTCTTAAGTGAAAAAAACAACTTGTGAATTTGACATTTCTCACTGTTCGTTTGAAACTTCTCAATAATCACTGCATTAAAACTAGTTTGTCATTTTCTTACTCAGAACTTCCCACTTGTCAAGTTAAAAATAAATTTTAAAAAAAATAATGAAATCATCGGTATTTAGTATTTATGTAAATTAGAATAACGAAAATGAATGACTTACATTTGAAATTTCCAATTAGTATTTCATTTATCAAGAATCCGAGTTGGAATAGGTAAAAATTGTATGCTACAGTTACTCACTTAACTTTTTAAAAAATCTTTCAGCTTTTTAACCTTTGACTGCATTTTTTTTTCATTTTTCAATACTAAATTTAATTAACTACGGTCAATACTTAATAACATATAATAAGTATAGCATTTAAAAAAAATTTCATAAAAAAGAAAGAAAAAAAAACATTACAATTTTGTAAGCAGAGAGAAGAAAAAATCAAAAAAGAAAAAAGTTATTTACTTATATATTGTATGGTAACTTTCTTTTCCCCTACCTCCACTCATAAAAATCATTATTTTTTTATGTATTAGTTGAAACAATTTTTTACAGCTTGTAAATATATATATATATATATATATATATATATATATATACATAGTTAATATTCTCTACTATAAAAAGAGATGAATCAATAATCATGTAAGAAAAAAAAAAAAAAATAAAAAAAAAATATATTAAAATATAAGAATAATATAATATATATATATAATATTATATATATAAAAGAGAAAAATAGAGAGAAATCATCAATAATCACTGTAACTGAAGCATACAAAGTAAAAAACCAGATCATAGAATTTAGAAAAGATATATTAGAAATTATAAGAATAATATAATTTATATATATATAAAGAGAGAGAACGAGAGATTCTGTTTAAAAAACAGACATGTTTTACAATTCTAAACATGTTTTTTTTGGTCAGCCAAACATCCCTTTTCCTGTTAATAACACTGAGCGAAATCCTATTGAAAATGAGAGAGAGAGTATCTAAATCCAATTCTAAAAAAAAGGTGACTTACCTAAAATTGCATTTAAAAATGCATAGCTAGGGCTAAATCTGAGTACAATAAACTAGTTATTGCCAAATTCTGGACCAAAATATAAATTTAAAGCATGGAAATGGCTGAATAGTAGCACTTAGTAAAAGTATAAAAATTATTGAAATAAAATAATTAAATAGTATATATATAAATACTACCGTTACTTGAGGGAAACTATAGTTATAAGAAGTATTAAAAAATACTATGGTTAAATCAAAACTATTTAGTTTTAATATAAACTCTTTGAATATGCAGGTAACTAGTATATCTTTCAAGAAAAAGTGATAAATTTATCATAACAAACTATTAATATTCTAAGGAATTTAATCTTTACTTTTCATACTAATTTGAATTTCTTTATACAAATAACTATTAATATAATTATAGACTATTTTTGAATTTAGCCGTATTTAATGAAATAATTATAATTTTTCAAACATTTCGTTTGATTTTTTCGAAACAAGAAATTTGTTGAGTTGTGTGTATTTAATAGTAATATTTCTGAATACAGAAACATGTACATTACTTTCTCAATCAGGTACTTATATATATATATATATATATATATATATTACAAAAATATACAAAAAATAGTTATATACCTAAGATAACTACAGTCATGATAGAATAGATTTAGCCACAGAAATACTAGAGCAAACTCCTGGCCTTAGGAACCAGGATTGCAGGTTTAAGCAATGTTTTTCGGCCAGCCAACCTTCACCTGAATTTGCCAATACTCTGGGCCATAGGGAAAGCAAGAAATTCCTAGAGAAGTTTAACTATTATTATAAATAAAACCATAATCTATTAATGTAAGACGATAATATTATAGCCTGTAATAATTACTAAAATATTTTAAAATCAAAGTTAAAACTACTAGATAAAGACTTACCACGTGAGTACTACAACACATATTCCCGGGCTATGGACAATAACAGCAACGCATAAAATTATTAAATTTTGATAAATTATATTAATACTATATATATACACATTTAAAAACTCTATATTTTGTTTTTAAATTTATAGAAAATAAAGTATCACCCAGACATATACAATTCCGGACATATACAATTAATTTTTAATAAAATATAATAATATTAATTTACTTAGCTAGAGGCGCCATCTATCAATTAACTGTACAACTAATAATATATTTTTATTTAACTGTTAGGTAACTTTTTATAAATTTAGAATGGTATCCGTGTTCCATACAATGTTTAATAAAGTTATTAAGATTTAAATATATATTAAATATCACTAACTAATACGTTATTACGATAAATATAATTGAAAGTAATATTTCTATATATAGATATCGATAGATTAGAATTCCAGTAAGGCACTTTAATAATGTTAAATTTAAAACCATCACTTTTATCATAAATATTGTTATGTAATTTATAGACCTTAATACATAATGATACATTCAAGTAATTAGTTCTATTTGGATTACTATTAATTATATATATATATGACTTGTAAAAACAAAATAAAAAACATGAAAATCTTAATATCTGATAGCTATAAAAATGTTATTTATATAAATTATTTTATCATAGTAGTTTCCTTTTTGAAATAAATGTCTCACAATTCTTTTATAGTTTCAAATAAACCTCTATACTCGTTCACAATAGCTTTCTCAGCAACTCGGTACCTTGATTCACACCAGAGTGAAGCTAGAGATAAAAAAAATAAGTACTCGATGCCCTACTTCTCATACAATTACCCTAACATTAAAATTCCAGTTAAGCCAGAAAAGAAAACACGTCTCCAAGTTCTCTAAAAAGAAGCAACTAAATAAGCATCTTTATCGAAAATTCTTCACTCACAAAGACTTCGTTGGCAGCTAAGCCTTTTTCTTGAAACACACTCCTGAGTTTCAGGGGTGATTCCCAAAGACATCTAAATCCGCTTTTCCCGTTTAGAAAAGGAAAGTAATTCGATTTTGGAACGTGCAACTCTCCCCCTCCTATTCAATGTCAAACGCATGCATCGTAACTCGTCCTTACCTTTTTTTCCCTCCAACTCGGCCATTGTGAGCTGTTGTCTCACGCGAATCTGTTTGGCCCTCGTATTTAAAGCAGCTTGTCCAGTGCTCGCAAAGTTTCTCACAAGCTTCTTGTAGCTTCAGTTCTGTATAGGAGAAAAAAATAGGTAAAAGGGTTTTCGAAGTGGAAGCCTTTCCATGTGAAGCGTGAATACTACTTAAGTTCAGTTTTATAGGAAAGTAGGGTGAAAATATTTTTCCTGAAAGGGCAAGTGTAACTCTATAACAACTACTGTGTTTTTTTATAGTCCTTCAAGGAAGCAAAAACTCGGGCCCTTATCCTTTAAGTGTCTCAGTAAATATCTAAAGGAATCGCATTATATCATAAACATTATATCCTTTTTGTATCGTATTAGCATGAATTTAAATTATATTCAGTGCTTTCTTGAAACATTAAACCAAAGTTAAAACTCTCAGAATGTTTTAGTATATTGTTAGTAATTTTTTGATTTTTTTTAAAAACAAAACATTATAACTCATAATATTTTTATTACCTTTAAAAAATTAAGTCCGTCTGTTCATTTATATAATATTACTTATCTTTATAAAATGACCGTTCCTATTCATTCATTACATACAGCTACTTTTTTGGATAATATTTGATAAGAAAAGTTAAATTTAATGAATATTTTAGCAATATGGAAAAATATATCATGACACAGTAGGTAGAAACAGAAATTTAGATCAACTTCTAAAAGTAAATGATAACTAATGAGTAAATGAAAAATATATTGACTAATTCAAAAACTGTAACATGAAAAACCATTAGTAATTTTTAACATTTATATATTCAAAGACATGTTTTAAGAAATTACATACATATATTTAATATTTCAAAATTTTCTTGATTTAACATTTTTAAAAAAACTAGCTCTCACACATATAGAAAACAATTTTACCCAACTGACCTTTAATAAATGTATTTTAGTTCGGAATGGAGTGTAAACATGCATTTATTAAATCAATCATACGTTGTGTAGTTGAAAAAAGTTTCAAAGATACTAAAGGTTGCGACAATTTTTTTTTCTTAAAAAATAGAGATATGAGGATATTTTTTTGTTATTTTTAGATTTGTTTAGTACATTTTAAGAAAAATATGCTAAAAATTAAGAAGCGAAAAAGAAATTAATATTACTAAAATGGGAAAAAATAGGTAAAAATTGAAAAAAATAACATAAGCGCGGCAAATTCAGTGTTAAAGGCTTATGAACAAATTTTCATTATTTTTTTCCACTGTGTTGCTATGTTATTCATTTTTTTAAATGACCTTCAGGACAAGGAATATTTTCTTTTTTACCAAAATTAGAGCACTTTATCTCAGTTATTATATAAAATTGCTTAAAAAAGCAGTGATTATATTACACTCATGTGCATAAATTAAGGATAATGAAGTTCAGGCAAAGAAAGAGGCAGAAGTAAAACAAATTTGACTTATTTGTAAAGTCTATTTATTAAACAAAAGGTAAAGAGCAAAAAAGATACTATATGTTTGAAATAATTAATAAAAATTGCGACTTTTACTCCCTGGAGCAAATTTCAAAAAAGAACCTATTTACGAAAAACAGTATAACATGGTTAGTATGATGGTTAATACGGAGTATGTCGCCCGGACGATGCAATACAGGCCTTACAAGGCCTACGCATTCTGAGTATTAAATTATCAATCTGATCTTGGGGAATATTACACCACTCATCAAGCAATTCCCTCCGAAGTTCCGGTAGACAGGTGGGAGGGGGTTGACGGGCTGCAATTCGTCAGTCAAGCATATCCCACACATGCTCTCTTGGATTTAAGTCCGGTGAGTATGCTGGCCAATCCACACGGATGATATCCTCCGATTGAAGGCATTGGTCTACAATGTTTGCGTGGTGAGGACGGGCGTTGTCATCTATAAACAGAAATTCAGCACCCATGACGCCCCTAAACAAACGTACATGATGTTCCAGAATGACATCCCGATAGATGTGGCCTGTCATCGTTACACTCTCAGGCCACACATCGTTACACACATCGTTACACTGCAGGTCAGTTCTGGAACCAAGAATAATTCCTCCCGAAACGAGCCATCCTGCACCACCGTAACGGTGTCGTTCAATGGTGTTCTCTTGGTGGTAACGGGTAACTTGCACTCTCCATGTGAAATTACGGCGAGAATCAGACTGCAAATTAAACCTGGACTCGTCGGAAAACATCACACAAGACCACTGTTGTGGTGTTCACAATGCATGCTCTCTACTCCCTGTTAATATCAGGCGACAGTGAGTTGTGGTAAGGGGAACACATCTGACAGGCCTACGAGCACATAGACCCTAAGCATCTGTACACGGTCTGCCTTGAAACTGTCGTACCGGTAGCTGAAAAGAGCTGACAAGACAGGTCTAATGCTGTGCTCCGTCTGTTTCTTTTGGCAGTAACTGCCAAATACAGGTTCTCATTCAGCGTTGTAACTCGAGGGCGACCTGTGCTTTAACATCTACTCCCATTACCATCATCTTGGATTCGTTTCCAAAGCCTGCAGATGACACTCTGGGAGATTCCAAGTTCCTCGGATACTTCCAGCTGGGTACGTCCACATTCCATTTGTACTATAATTCTACCACGTAAAAAATCATCCAAATGCTTCTTTTGTGCCATAACTATGCGGTTATTGCACTGAAAGGCTTTTAAAGTTCTTGTAATCAATTTTACTTCTGTGCCACCATTCCTTATATGCCCCTCTCTTACACTCTCGTCATTGTGATGTACTATCCGCGCCTTCTGGTGGTTTCCTGTAATTTGCATATTCTTCAAGATGTGTGTGATAATTCTACAGGAAAAATTTTTATGATAGAGTTCAATATCTGTGTGATTCTGAATTATCTCTAATTTATGGACATGAGTGTAATATAAGGTACTGTAAATTTTGTAATAAAACAGTTATTGATTAATTTGAAGGTTAAAACAATTCTGTGATTATACACAACTTACAGAAAAAATTTCAGTTAATTATCTTCAAAATTCTTTTAGCAATTTTTGGCCCCATTTGAGCATTTTTAAATAAACGTATTTCGAATAAACGCGTTTTAAAGAATGACATCTTTCTTAATGTAATGGCATTTGGTTTTACTAAAACACTTGTATTTTTTGTTCTAGTGAACGGAAAATGATAAACTTGGTATTTTTATAAAACTAATAAGAAGGCGTATAAAATAAAATCATAAATAAATTTGTAAATTTTTGAAAAAATTTACAGTTTTAGGGCAGTCGGATACCTTAATACATTATAAACAAATTTTTAAAAAAGACTACAATATAAGTTTAGAAGTTATATGATTTAAAATCAAGGAAACGTTTTTCAGGTTCCGAAGTTCATTAAATTCACTTTTTAATTACTTTTAGAAAACACAAATTGTTTTTTTTTTTTGGATTTTAGAGTCGGTCATACATATTAACATTAAACACACACGATATATGCTGTCACAACCCATAACTCACAATGAAACATAACGCACACAACAGAACGCACGTAAATTGCACAACTTAGACATACAAATTACACAACGCATGCTCACGTAGTACAAGGTACTCATCGCATGCTCACAAAACACAATACACACACAATTTAATGTGAAAAATTCCTTCTTTATATTTCCTAAAATTCATTATGGGCTGTGAGGTAGATTTTAATTAAATTGATAAAATATGATGTAGAATTATAGGTTGGTGTAAAAGGATATAAACAAAAAAATAAGTAAAGCTGATACTGTAAATAACTCTCTGCCACAAATGATAACATAATTACTTTCGATGAGAACAGATGTGTGTGTTTCTGTTGTTAATAACTTCAGAATATTTTTTATTCCACTTAAAAAATAATATTTAGTTACTTAACTTTGTTTTTCTAAAAGGTGGGTTTCCGCATCTGTTCACTTTTTGAAAGAGATTCGTGTACTATCAAAATAGAGAAAAATTCACTACTTGTGTATTATTTTAAAGAAAAATTTAATAATTTTCTCTGTGAAAAAGAATTTAACACTTGTTTTTTTATCTTGCCTAAAGTTACTAGATTTTTGGAACTGCGCCAAATAGTTTGGTTTGTAAAAAGTAAATCTCAGATGCTATCGTTCTTTTTCAAGCCTGAAAGAGTTTACTAAATATTACAGGAAACATTTTATTTTACATATCTTGCACACATTTGTAACTCCACTTTTCTTTTAAATTTTTAAGGGTATGTCCTCTGACTAAATGAATGAAGACTTTGTATAAACAAAGGCAAATATCACAAAAAAGGAATCTTACAACGAGAATTCTGGTTTCAAGTTTGAGAGCAATCTTTCTGACGCATAAAATATATTAAAGTGTATTTTTGTTGATTTTCAAACTTTTTTGTTGAAACTCTGAAATGTAAATTGAAAATGTTTAAAATAATGTAATAAGTCAATGTTGCTTAATTTCTAGACAGTTCTTTTGAAATAATGAGTCGATGGTTCAAAAATTTCATACCTCATTTCTTTATAAAAGGTTTATAAGAAAAGAGCAACTTTAAAAGTAGTTAGGCTTAAAAACATCCTTCGAGACCTGGCTCAATGCACTAGGACTTGATTTCTCCCAAGACGGGTTAAACAAGTTGGACCTGCGTTCTGATAAATGCCTAAATAGACTTGATAATTACGTCGATGAGTGAAATGCAATTATACCTCTTAATTCCCTTTTTGCACTTTCTGTCTAATGGATAATAATATTTTTATTCTATTTGTAAACTTTTTTTTTGGATCCACCTATGCAAATGTGTAGTACCAGTGCAGAGAAAGGGTACTCTGAATATTCTGCTTGCGAAAAGTCCTCTCAAGAGGTAGAATAGGGGTGAATGACACCTGGAGGTCACAGTTGGGATGAAACAGAACCAAAATCTCTGTCATCTGTATGATGCTCAAAGCTGCTTCTGACACGTCTTGCATAATCTAGTCCCCTTGCAACAATGAATTTATGGGTCTCCATCTGACACAGTCGATCAAGTGGCATTGGTAACAACAGCATACATGATATTTTCTGCACAAGATTTATTAAAAGGTAATTTAAGATACCCGACCACATTTGGAGTCCTTTTCCCCCAAAATAACATATTAAAACATTATAAATGCTTTTTTTAAGAAAAAATACCAAAATAAATACTAATATTTAACTAAAAGTATTTTTAGAAAATTATCGAAATTTCGCAAAAATCCCAAATGTAAGTGAAGTTTTAGCAATATATTTTAAAAATTTCAAAGCCATTAGAGAAAACAGTAATAGACTTATGTTAGTGAAAGTATTACTAAAACAAATTAGATGCAATTATCAAGAAAACATACTAAAATTTTAGAACTGATTGAGTAAACATTATAAGAAGTGTGACATTCTTTTTGAGAACATCATTTAAATAATAAGCCATTCTCAAGAGGTATTTATACAATAAGAAATATTTTAGTGCATTCTCTAGAAAATAACATAAATATCAAGTTCTAAACGTTTTATAGAAATACATTTGTAACATTTTGAGTTATCAGACTCGCCATGATAGGTTTTGAGCGATTTAAACACCCAGTTCTGGTAGATCAAAGACCCACTTCCGGATTTTCGAAGTTTGTAAAACTGATTGTAACTTGGCCTCTGAGTAGCGTAGAAACAAAACAAAGTATAATTTGTAAAGCCAAAAGAACTCTCTCTCTCTTCAATAAAAAAATATCTGTTCTGACTGAATTTAGTCATTATCAGCGTGTTCGGATACATTAAATGCACCGTTCTATTTGTATAATTGAGTTCTATAACAATCTATACCTCTCTTTTTTAACTGCCCGTCACACAAAATATGTTCAGCTTGTATTTGGATCTCATTCTTCACTGATGGTTGAAAGTTTAACGAATTACATAAGCGCTTCACTCTTCATCTTCATTGTAAAATCATTCGTAATGATAAAGTAAGAATATCACACTTGCTTATCGACAACTATCTAAAGTATTTGAAATACAAAATATCGAAATCTAGGAATGCAGCAGTTGAGAGGAAATAAACTTTCATCTTTTCATACATTGCAAAATAAAATAACCTATTTAAAATTAAATCATCATATTTTAAACCAAAATCCAAGCAAGCTAATGCTCTAAATATATACAAGAAATAACTACATACATGCTTCAACTACCCTAAAAATTAAGCTCTTTTTAACATCAGAATCGAACATGTTTTTTGACATCTATATTTCCTTTACTTTTACATGCATTTCCAAAGTTCCGGTGTACTTGCTTTGTTTATGTAATATCAAATCAAATAACGAGTTCCTTCGTATTTTTATCCATTCTTTTATTTGGAAGCAGAAATTCAATTGAGCGTTGCATTGGAATGGAAGAAGGAATAAGAAAAGCAACCAACAATAAGTAAGGATGCAACAGAATGTCCTGATCACAAGGAAAGGATAGATTACCCTCAGTGAATACATTTCCATCGCATTTTAAAGCTGTGGACGCGATCAATAAAGAACCCGCTTCCTTCATCGTCTATTGTCCTCGACCGACAAAAAAAATCCATGTCGGGCCTGATCCCTTTCTAAAGAAGCTCGATTCTGTCTTGTAAACGGGACAATGCAGATCATTTCAGTTGTGCTCAAAGAGAAAAGGCTTTTACGGATTAAGGGGTTTTATTTGTTCCAAGCTTTGGAAGTTTGGTATGTAAAGTTTGTTTTCGTGATAATATGTTCATAAAGAAGTAACTATTAGATTCTGTTAGAGAGAGGTTCGTAACTTGCAAGTGCACAACTAGGCAAGATGGAACATTTTCTAATACCCTTTATAATAAAGTGAATGCGGAAAATGAAAATTCCTTTGTATTGGAGGTGAATGGATGAAACCAAAATATCTATTCGAGAAGAAATTTAAATATGTATTTTAAAGCTTCAGTTTTAGTACATTTAGTACCCCTTAACGATCGGTTAATTTTGAAAAAAAAAACGGTCCTAAAGGGCCTATTTTTTATTGAAGAAAATTATGTAAAATTAAGTACATGTTCAAAAAAAGTATTCATTTTTTAATTTTTGGATTAATTTTTAGCTTGAAATACGAAATTTAATTTTTTAAGTAAGGCAAACATTTAGGGTTATAATCACTGAATGTTGGCTTTCCAACAAAGAGGGAAAATTAAAAAAACGGGTGTTTTAAACATTAAATGAATTTTATGACACTTTTGCATATAATACAAATAAATATTAGTAATTTTGTTTTGTGAAGTAAGATTCAAAACATGAGATGCAAAGACCAAAATCACAAATTGGACAGTAGTACCGAGTTTCCTTTCTGCATCTCTTATCTACTAAAGATAAACGAACATTAAATGTGATTTTTTACCTCCTTGTTTTTTATAAATAAGGAACTAGTTCAAAATAGTTTGATCTAAAAAATTAAAAAATATTTTCTTACAGTACTTCTTACCTCGTTTTCGAGTAATTCAGTAATCTCCAATATATTGGTGTAAAATGACTACTGCTCCGAAATTTGTATTGTAGTCATGACAAAAAAGTACTAAAAGTACAATCCGATTTACTTTCTGACTCTCTCTAACTGTATAATGTATACAATATTAAAAAATGTATTTATTATTTTATGAGTTTTATTTTCCAGAATTTTTACCCACGTGTTTACGAAGAGCGCAACTGAGAGTACTTGACCAAAGATTAAAAAACTGTATCGCTAATATTTATGTTTGTTGTGCTCAAATTTAGTTAAGAAAATAAATAATTATCCCTAAACAGGTTAAAAATAATCTGGTGCTGCCATCTGGTGCATAGATTAAGAAGAAAACAAAATTCCTGGCTTAAGAAATAAATTGTTTCAAGCTTTTATGGCACGTTACTTTTCAACACTCCAGCCCGGAAATATCACGGGCACGAGGAATAGAGAGGGAAATTTCACCCCGTGAATTTGACGGGAGCGAGAGGCAAGGGGTTAACAAATATGCAAACTGAAATTTATTTCATTTAATGTGTTTACTTTGAAGACTGGTCATTTTCTGGGTGTAAAAATATTTGACAAATAAGGGAACTTGCGAAAAATTCTATCAGCAACAGAATTATTATTTATTTTCTGATTATAACGCATACATAGATTCATTTCTGAAAACGTAGAAGCCAGAAGATTTAGTTTGAAAGTAATACATTTTATTAAAATTAATAATACTCACTAACATAGCCCTTTTTAATTCCTACTATTAGTTCATTCTCTCCCTATATATAGATTGTTCAAATTTTTGATAACATCGTTAATAACATACTTTCTATTCATCCATTCAAGTTAAGATACGTTTTTGTAAACTTGTAATGGATGACACTTAATATAAATACATTTTTTCAAATATTAATTCATTAATTAAATTAAAAAATGAATAAATAGTAACAAACACAAAAATAATAATAAAATAGCATATACAGAAAGGAAAATATTCCTTTTTGTCAATGTATCGCAATGAATATCAAGTTGGATATCACGACTTTTCTAATCTAAAGGTCATTGGCTCACATCTCACCTGGGATGACCTAATTTCTGAGAATGTGATTTCTTTTTTACTATACTATTTTATTAGAATAATAAAATTTAATTAAAGAATAAAAACACATGACAAACAAAAAATATTCAAACACCATACATAGAAAGGAAAAGGGAAAATTGGAAGGAAAATCGGTCTCTATTTCGACAATTATGTGATTCTGCCATATGTATATACATATTTATATTTATTGTAACAATTTAATAAAGTAGGAATTGATTAAATTTTTTTATAATGTTTGGTATATATTCAAATGCATTGGCTTTATATTCCTTGCATACTTCTTTGTCAGAGTATGGAAGGGAGGGGGCTTAGAGGTAACGTGCTTGCCTCGTAATCACAAGGTAGCGGGCTCGATCTCGGCTGTAGTCGATAGATTTTCTAGATACGAAAATCGTAGGCACGAATGTCACAATGAATATGTGGCATGTAAGAAGATTCTTTGAGCATCAATTAACTCTCGTCAAAATTAAATCACTGCAATGTTTAGCATCCGAAGAGAGTTTGAATTTCAATTAATTCAAGCATCCAAATTTGTTAACGAGAGTCACCACTAGAGGGTACCACCATACAAGTGACTCTCCCGTTTGGGGGACTTGCCGTGTGTCAAAATACAGAACATTCGATAAAAATATGAGGGCAGTTAAATGTTCCCTGCATAGCATGTAATGACAAAATGCATATTGCATGGAAATACACGGATTTACATTTTTAAAACTATGTGTTTTTACACCAAGTTACTTACCAAAGTGTAGAATTTGATGTAAATAAACAAGGGAATATATATAATATCGAAGATAAATTCTATGTACTTTTTTAGAAATGTTCAATACAAAAAGAAACATTACAGAACAAAACTAATAAAGAAATCTGGTGGATATATTCGCATTATAAAAATGTCAAAGACAAACGTTAGAAATTTTTTTTTAAGAAACAATAATAGCTTATTTAAATTACTCTAAATTAGGCAATCTAATACTCTATTTACATACACATGTATATTCCTTTTCTTTTAAATAAATCTTCCGATACATTAACAAAATAATCTGAGCATAGCAGACCAGATTCTTTATTTTACAACCAGTCTGCAGTGAATTTTGTATAAATTATTAAGACAAAAGTAAAAAAAAAAAAAAAAAAAAGAAAGAAAAGAAAGCAGTTTAATGATGACAAAAGAATAAAAATAGAACCAGGCATTTAAATTTTTTGTAAGTAATTTTCATAAAACGTCTTACCAGGATAAAATGAAACAGATAAAATTAACAATAAGATTTATTTCGAAATTAAGAGATTTGTTTATTTATTTGAACATTTTTACTCGGAATTTCATTTCTTCTTTCTCGGAAATGAGGGATAAATAATTATAATTTTTCTTTCATTCGCAATTAATATTTAAACTTATTCTATTCATCTTATTTTCGTGATTCATGCAAATTTTCTTATGAGTACGAGTGTGTTGAAATGAAATAAAAATACAATAAATAGTTTGAAGTTTTCTATATTTTGCTTTGAATTTATTTTAATAAAAATTATATATAAGAATTTTTTCCCGAGATTAAAAAAATATATATAATTTATTTGCACATAAAATGGACACAATAAAAGAAAAAAACTGCAGTTGAATTGGATGTGCTTGGGAATAGAATAAGCAACAAAATAAGAATATTTTACATGCAATATATATATGTCTCTTTTTTCACATAAATATCATTTAAAACACTTTTTGTGAAAAAGTAATTGGAAACATCTGTAATTAGCCCTAAGACTAGCAGCCTGCTATGGCATTTTAAGCTCCACCTGGATTCTAGGAATTTGCTACATATAAATTCCAGATAATAGACCAGACAGATATATATATATATATATATATATATATATATATTACAAAAATATACAAAAATAGTTATATACCTAAGATAACTATAGTCATGATAGAATAGTTTTAGCCACAGAAATACTAGAGCAAACTCCTGGCCTTAGGAACCAGGATTGCAGGTTTAAACAGTGTTTTTTGGCCAGCCAACCTTCACCTGAATTTGCCAATACTCTGGGTCATAGAGAAAGCAAGAAATTTTTAGAGAAGTTGAACTGCTATTATAAATAAAACCATAATCTATTAATGTAAAATGATAATATTATAGCCTGTGATAATTACTAAAATATTTTTAAATCAAAGTTAAATCTCCGACAGTGGACAATAGCAGTAACGCAGAAAATTATTAAGTTTTGATATAAATAACATTAATACTATATATATACACATTTAAAACTCTATATTTTGTTTTAAAATTTATAGAAAATAAAAGTACCACCAAGACATATAAATTAATTTTAAATAAGAATGATATTGTTAATTTACTTAGCTTGAGGCGCAATCTATCGATAAACTGTACAACTAATAACATATTTTTATTTAACTGTAAGGTAATTTTTTATAAATTTAGGAGGGTATCCATGTTTCATACAATGTTTAATAAAGTTATTAAAATTTAAATATACATTAAATTTATCACTAATTAATACGTTATTAGGATAAATATAATTGAAAATAATATTTCTGTATATAGATATAGAAAGGTTGGAGTCCCAGTAAGGAACTTTAAGAATTTTAAAATTAAAATCATCTCTTTTATCATAAATATTGCTATGTAATTTATAGTCCGTAATACACAATGATACATCTAAGTAATTAGTTTTAACTGGATTACTATTAATTTTAATTAGCTTTTAGTAATTCGGATAAAAAGTAATATTGGGATAAACATTATTATTTTTACCAAACATAATTAGGTCATCTATGTGTCTAAATATATATGTAATAATCATTATTAATAATATAATTATTTTTGTAAAAGTGTAGTTTTCTTTTAAGACTAAATCTATTAGAGTTCTAAATTTTGTAAATTAATATTAAGGTTATAATTATTATAATTACCTAAAATTACCCTAATCATATCATTGATATTAACGGAATTAAAAAGATCTTCAAAGTCATTACTATAAACTGAATAAATATTTTAATTTTTAAAAAAATCTATAATATTCTTAATATTTTTAACTATAGCTTTATTACATTGCTTATTGATGAAGTTTTGTATAATATTATGCAGCATTTTACGTGCAGTAGTGATATAAGTTTTAAAACCATTTCTTACTGTTCTAAATTTAACAGGATTTTTATGGAATTTAGGTGTTAAAAATATATATGGAAACTTAATCTTATGAATGGAAACACCTACCTTTCTATATATAGCAATAATTCGATTATTAATTTCTTTATCTGACAAAGCCAATCTTTTAAAAGATTCATTGTTTAAAAAGTGTTCATTAATCATATTATTATAAAAATATTTACAAATTACCCGTCACTTTGTCTATGTAAACAATGATAAAATTATTTTGTAAATCATAAATCTTCTTTTTTGCATCTTTATAAGTACTGATTTAGAATGATAGTTAAATTTCATCATGTCTTTTAAAATATTGTACTTAAATTCATCAAAAGCCCCTCTAAAGGTAAACCATATTTAACTGCAGATTCAGTAATAAAATTATTTATAACGTTATTAATTTTTAACAGTATTATTGTTGTTAGAAATTGTTAATCTAAAACTAGTGATTTTACTCATGATATCTTTTAAAGTTATATATATATATATATAATTTTGAAAGATATGCTTTTAAAAAGTCTAATTCTAGCAATAGAGAAATTTTTAATCGAATTTCCGCTTTTTATAAAAAACTAGATTTACGCATTTCGGATATTAAATTCCCTCATATTTTCCTAACTCCAAAATTTCATAAAAATCCTATTAAATTTAGAACTATAACAAACGGCATTAAAACTTATATTACACTTCCGTGTAGAAGGCTACAAAAGATTATTCAATCCACATTAGACAATATTGATAATTCGATTATAGTTAAGAATAGTTTATAGGTATCATTAAGTACATGCAAAATAAAAAAAATTATCTCTATTCACACCTATGACTTTGAAGATTTATTTAATTCCATAGATATTGGGGACATGGTTAAAATTCTCAAAATAGCCTATAACAAATATTCTTTGAATAAACTAATTACGTATGATAAATATCTTTCTATTATTCATCTAGTACTATATGAAAATTATATCTTTCAGAATAACTCTTATTATCAGCGAATTAAAGGTCTTCCACAAGGAGGGCCTGCTAGTAACTGTTTAGCCAATATTTATCTGCACTTTTATGAATATAATAGCATTAGTTTCTATTCTTGTCACTTTTTTAGATACATAGATGACTTACTCATCTTTAGTAATATAGTAAATTATGTTCATATTTTTAAATATTATCCCCAATATCTGAAATTATTAAAAACCAATTATAATAATGACTCTGCAAACTTTTTAGGTCTACATTTAATTGTTAAGAATAATATACTAATTAGTAATATTTTTGATGAAAGAGACTCTTTTGATTTTAACATTATTAAAAAACCTTTTTGGGGAAGTAACCAACATCTATCTATTTTTAGAAATATTATCTTTAATTTTATAAAAAGAAACAACGATTTAGTCACATATAATGAAGTTAAGCAAAATAATTTTAAGCTATTCTGCAATAATTGCTTGGAATACAACTATCCAAGTAAATTCATTTTTAGATATATTTCTAAGTTATCTCTCTAATTCTACTTTTTAATGTTTAAGTATTATTTTTGTTTTTTCTCCTTCTGTTTTTTTATTTTCAATTTATTTTTGTTTGCTTTGTTTAATTACAATAAAACTACCCAGGTGGCGCCACTAATTTTTGTTTCTGGTTTTAGCAATTTAACACGTCATTTTTAACCGTCATTTAGCGTGGTTGCTCTTGTACGTAAATATATTTTTTCCGCTCTCCTGATGATTGTATTTTTTCATGTAAATTTTTGCTTTATTTTTCCTTTTTAAAATTATTTTTATTTGTATTTTGTTAAGATTCATTTCCTTTCATATTTTCTATTATTTTTATTATTTTATTTGTATTTTGTTAAGATTCATTTCCTTTCATATTTTCTATTATTTTTATTATTTTTATTTTATTTTTCTGATGATTGCACGTGGTTGGTTTTAGGCCTTTTTAACGGTCATTTAGCGAGGTTGTTCTTGTACGTAAAGATCTTTTTTCCGCTCTCTTGATGATTGCATTTTTTCATGTAAGTTTTTCCTTTATTTTTCCTTTTCAAAATTATTTTTATTTGTATTTTGTTAAGATTCATTTCCTTTCGTATTTTCTATTATTTATTATTATTTTTTATTATTATTACTTTATTTTTCTTCTGATTGCAAATTACACGTGGTTGGTTTTTGGCCTAACTTTCAATATGGTTATGTTTTGCTATTATGTTGAAAATTTCTGCTGAACGGGGAAGGTTGGATCCATAAAGTAATTTAACCCTAATTTTGCTGGTCCTAATTCAGCAACAGCTTTAGAAATCATAATAGGTCTTCATTTTAGTCTATTGACTCTTCCGGTTTCTTACATTTTAAAGTTCTAATTCTGTTTCATGTTATACATACGCTTAGTTAATTCTTGTACAATAGACTTTTCTATCATATTTTAAACTTGTGTTTCTTGAAATCAGGTTTAAATCTTCTAGCTTTGTTAGTGATACAATTTTGTATTATCAAGTTTATTATGCCATGTATATTTTTTTCTTTTTATGTTACTATATATATATATATATATTATATATACAAAGAATTTTTTTGTTCTCATAGTACTGAAATGCATTTAGCAAAGTACTGTAAGTCAGTAAACATATAAAAATAAAAAAAAAATGATCGATTTATCGTTTTTGTTCTGATGGTTCAGTGTTCGAAATATGAAGCAATCAATTCAAATAGAATATTTTTTTTAAAAAAATTTGAACTAGAACGTAACAAACAAGAACACATATTTAGATGTAGGAATATTTAATAAAATCTTTCGAGAACACTTATTTACATGTAAGAATAGGGAATTTAAATCTAACTCGAATCTGTAAAAGCTTTTCCTATCTCGTGTAAAAAACACATATAAATTAAAATTCTAACAGTTAACTCTCAATTCCTTCATCGAGATTCTTAACAAAAAAGATGCCAATTTTTACAACAAAACTTATAATATCAAAAGATTAAACATCAGTAAAAAATAAACAGTAATGATAACTACAGTTATACATGAACAAATTATTAAATCAAACAAACTATTATTGAATGTCTTAATAATTTCTGACGTTATGAGACACATTAAAAATAATTTCAGACATATTTCGAATGTACCTATTATATTCTTGCATATGCATTGATTTATATTTTTTTCGTATTGAAAATTGCTTTGAAAAATTAACATCAGATTACTGAAATCTCTCGTTTTACCCCCTATCTCAAGATGGTGAAAAATGAGAACACAATATTACATTTAAAATAATCGTTAAAAACTTCGTTGGGGAATAAACTAATATTGTTATGTAATAGAGAACAAATAATTAAAAATGGTAATGCATTATATTATTTATTTTAAAACATAAATAACTGGGCATTCGTTCCAGAACTGAAATTTTCCTACCGACAGTTTAATATTGATCATGATTGTTATCTTAAATCTTTTTATAGTTGTTAATAATGTCCCTAGATTCGAAGCATTCAATTTCATGAATTAAGAATACATTTTTGTTAGAAAAAAACATCAATACGGAAAAATATGTATTAGCCTCAAATTAGGAAGGTGAGAATATTCTGCCTACCGCTATTGAGTCTTGTTTGATTTCGCTAATAGAATATGGAAATATTTTATTAAAACAAATATTTCTTTCCAGACGAACCTATAGAATCATGTTCTACTTGGTTTATTTTTCATCATGCACTTTAAAATGAAAAATTTTACATAATCGTCGAAAAGTTATACTCTTGAGTAGAAGGATGTAATATTATATATATTGAATAAAACTAATTTCATTTCCGTAGAATTTATTTTAAATGTACCACAAAGAATAAGAATAAGACAAAATTTTAAAAACGGTACCATTATATTTAAATGTGATACTCTATAAAATTTCTGTCAAAAACATATTTCTATTATTTTGATAACTTTTGAATTTGACAAATTTAATACATCGTAAAATGTGTTTCAATTAAAATTTCTATATAATTTCAAAGTATGCTAAGTTTTTGTTTGGTTTAATTTCTGATATACTAGTTTTTTAATAATAAATTCTAAACTCTGGCTGATTAATTCAGCATACTTTAAAGCGAAAATACTGTGAATACAATTTTTTAAAAAATAAAAAAAATGATGAAAGGTTAAAGAGAAATGCATATTGAATAAACTAAATAATTAAATTTTATATTTCAGGTTTTTTCCTCGATTTTCTATTCATTGTTCATTTTTGTATGCAGAATAAGAACTTTAAGATAAATTTGAAACTATGCTACGAAACATTTTATTTCCTGGAATAATTTTATTTCAAATATATTTCCGATGTGTAGAAAATTGAAGCCTCACATAAAGAACACCTAAACCATATTTTATTTGCTTTTTTTTAGTTATATTCAGTACCGTTTATATTTTTATTTCTTCTAATAACAGTTTAATTAAACAACTTTTTTAAAAGAGAAAATTGCACCTACATTAATTTTAAAAAAACATCATTTACTTTAACATGTTATAAATTTGGGATGTTTTAAAAGTTATCTTAAATATTTTTGAGTTTATCTTTCAACATTGATTTAAATTTTTAGGTTCTACTTTTTCTTAATGCTTCAGAAAATTATTTGATACCAATATTTTGGACTACAAGGAGTGCAATGGTTATATCAGCGATTCTTAATCTTTCAATCGCCGAGGGTCTTCTTTATGTATCAGACTTACATTGAGGATACCCAAAATTCTGAACACCCCTCCCTGACTCTCAACACATGACTGAGGGTCTTAAAGATTCCAGAATAATCCAAAACTACCTCTGCTTCTTTTACAGACTTTTTCTAAACACATCTTATTTTCCATTAAAGAAAACAGTAAATATTTATTCAAAAACTATTATACTTTAATAATAACTATAGAGATGTAAACAATAAAAAATTGAAATTGTTTTCTTGATCAAAGTACATGTTCTAGCTGAACTTTCTGAATAGGGGCAATTTAGTAATCTAGTCTAGAATCTTTCGTTTTCCGGTTTTTCCACAAGGCCTTTCATAGTCTGTAAAATAGAAAAAAACTTAATATTAAATGATTCTCTCTTTCGAATACCTCTAGAAAGACGATAGGGCCCCCCTCCTGGGGGTCCGTAGACCATAGTTTAAGAACCGATGGATTACATTATTTAATAGATACAAAATTCATTACAATTGACTATTATAACTGCTGTTTCAGGTTGAACATATAGTGTCTTGCACATACAAAAAAAGGAGAAAACAACAGTATTGCTTGTGACTTAAATATGCATCACTGGATCCTCAGGGTAAAAAAAAATATTCTGTTTAATCATTTGATAAATAAAAATCAATGCGCATTTATACTTTCTTAGAGACAGGCTTTCGAAACACAACAGGACTTACCGGAAACAACATCACGGAGATGCCAAAGTCTACAAAGGCCCATAAAATGAAAGAAGTCAAAGGGCTAAACAAAAGGAAATTCTTTTGTAAAAAAATTAATATGATCATGGCCTAAGTAATTTTGGTAATTATTTACTGATTTTTTTTTTTTAGATTTTGTATATAGTTATTATATTTTTATTTAAATTAGGATGATATAACAAGATTGTACATAAAATATAACAATTTATATTAATTAAACAGAATATATATAGTACTAGCTAGTATACCAGTTCTTCGCACGGGTGAATCGAAAAATTAAACAATACAAATTGAACGATAAATAAGTTTTTAATAAGTTAATTATATGTATGTTAATTGCAAATTAAACGAAAAAAAGCTTTTTGCATATCTCAGCTGAACCAAAAAAATCATATTTGTTAAATGTTAAGTCAGTAGGTCTATTAGCTGATATAAAGGATTTTTTTACATTTATAACGCCCTCGTAACCTTCTTGTAGGTCGAGTTTTGAAAACACTTTCCTAAGCTGTCTCTGCTCAGCAAAAGTAACATATTGTAACAAATTTTGTGTAATGAATGCTTAACATAGAGTAAATAATTTATATCACGATGTGTAATACGTTAATATCACTTTCTGTAGTATTTATTTTTTATTAAAATTTTAATATTCGTAATCAACGCCTTTCCTTGCATTATAATGGCGATTCAATGAAAATATAGCAAAATGTTGGCGATAGAGCCAAGTTGGCATCACTTTTGGTGACCATTTTAGCAATTTGGTGATTGATTGAATGGTCCATAAGTTGATATGTTATTGAATCACCAAGTAGGGACCTGCAACAAAGAGCATAGCACAAAAACCTTCCACACAAAAAATACATGTACATACCAATTTTCATAGTGATCGGTTGAACGGTGTTCGAGTGAAGCAATTTCATATATGCAAACATCTATTTTTACATATAGATTCGGATAAATGACTGATTTTACTTGTTTTCTCTATTTACCATATTAATACGTACCACAAACTAAAGCATTAAAACCGAATACATATAACAATGTGATAAATGTTTCGTTTTATATATTTTTTTAATAGCATCATTTGAAATAACTAGCTATGATGGCAAGCTTTAAGAATCAATATCAAGCAATACAAAATAAATGCAGTAATGATACTTAAAACTATTTTGCAAAAGATAATCATTGATGCTTGAGTTGCCTCGTAACATTCCTGCATTCGATTCTAACGCAGCTCCTTTTGAATTAAAATGAACACTGTTGTCATGATTTGATATTGCGAATCGCATAGCGAAGCCTGTGGTTTATTAGGCAGGATGTTTCAAATTAGATGTAATGTATAGATTACCATCTTCATCATTGTGTGTGTTAAGGTAGTTAATCTTTAATACCTGCAGCTCGTATTTGCGAGTCATGCTTGGGTAGCCGATATGGAGATCCGTAGATTGGCATTAATACCTTTGTACTGGGAATAGTATAGGAAATGAGTTATAGTTCTCATAGAGCTGCAGTCACAATAACATATTTGAGACTCTGGGCAAGTTAGTTAACCTATAAATCTGTCGTCGTGGCAAATCTCGAAGCCACTTATAACGATTTGCGTTGATAGCTGAGATCGCGTTACCATATTTAGTGTGATAGATATCCTTCTTAGTATCATAATTCAACTGTCTTCGTGGTGACATCGGGCTTTAGATACACATAGAGATGAGGGATGCTTTTGTGTAGGGCTCAAACAATCTAGTTGAATACTCATGTAGATTGAAACAAAGTTTCGATTAATATAGATGTGCTTGAAACTGATGCACTTAAGTATCCGATTGGCTGCGACAACTTTAAAAAAAATGGAAATATATTAATTTTTTTTTTAGAATTTTTATTGCATTTTAAGAAAAATATGCTAAAATTAAGCAGAGAAAATAAAATTATTATAACTAAAATGGGTAAAAATTTACAAAAAATTACATAAACTCGGTCCATTCTGTACCAATGGTTTATGGACAAATTTTGAATTTTTCAATTCTAATGTGTTGCTATGCTATTCATTGTCAAAATGACCTTCAGGATAACAGATGTTTTAATTTTTACAGAAACTAGATTACTTTATCTCGGTTGTTATATGAAATTGCTTAAAAAAACAGTGATTATATGCACGTAAGGGACTGTAAATTTTGTAATAAAAGTTATTGATAAATATGAAGGTTAAAACAGTTCTACTATTATACAGAACTTGCACAAAAAATTTCAGTTAATTGATTTCAAACCTTTTTGAGCAATCGCTGGCCCCCATTTGATTATTTTCAAAAAATTCCATTTTGAGTAAAACGCGTTTTAATGTATGGCATCTTGCTTTAAGTAATGGCATCTGATTTTACTAAAACGCATGTAGTTTTTGTTCTAGTGAACGGAAAATGATAAATTTGGTATTTTTATAAACCTAATAAGATGGTCTATAAAATAAAATCATAAAATATTTTTCAATTTTTGGCAAAATTCATGATTTTAAGTCGGATACCTTAAAATGGATTGAAACAAATAAATCGATAATTTTTTTCTTGTCCTGATATTCAATAAAAATTATCTGTAAAACGTTAAGTGCAATTCATACATTCATATCCTTTTGTTTTATATATTTATTTTATTTATTTCTATATATTTTATATCTGTTAATTACTCTAATTTTTAGAGGATTGTTTTTCACGATATCATACTCAGTTAATTTTTTAATGTCCTCGAATTATAGATATAAATAGAGATGAGAAAATACTTCAAAATATTACTCAGATACAGTCGTATGCTCCAGTAAACTATTATGAAGATCTCGAATTTTGATTAAAACCTACACTTGGGGTTTTTTTAAAAAAAATTGTGACTTTTTACAAAATACACTTTATTTTAACTCTACTTTACATACAGGTGAGTTTAAATAAATTGCGTAAAATAAGGAAAAAAATCAGATGTGAGTATTTAATTTATTAGAAGTGAGTTTTTAATGTACCAGAAGTGAGTTTTTAATTTACCAGAAGTGAGTTTTTAATGTACCAGAAGTGAGCATTTAATTTGTTCGAAATCTATCATGATTAGTCTGAGAGCTCTAGGATTTTGTAATGTATTTCTATGGAGCGTCTTGAACCTGATATTTTTAATATTTTCTAGAGAAGGTATTAAAATAATGTTTACTTTATTAATATTTTCTGTGTTATGTCCTGTTATATCAAGAATAGTCTCACAAATAAGTAACATTTATTTTTCCTTTGTTCAATAAGATCTAAAATTTTTATATTTTAATAAAAAATTAAAATTTTAGTACATTTTCTAGACAATAGTGTTTAATTTATTAATACTTTTATTGATATGAATTCATTACTTTTTTCCTCTCTCTTACTGTTTTAACCAATTTTGAAAAATTGCTAAAATTGCACTTGCCATTTTTGAAAAAAATTATATAATTTGTTTTGAATAATGATTAAGAATTTTTATTTATTGGTATTAATCCTTAAAAAGTAATTATGTTTTATTATGTTCTTTAAGAGAGAGAGAGAGAGAGAGAGAGTACGTTGAGTATATTCGAATATTGAGCTATATGCACAAATTGAAAATTCTACTTTACTATGTAAAATAATACATACCCGGCATATTTCAACTCCATAACGAGTACAGTTATCAAATATGTGTCCTCATAATTTTGTTTGTTTGATTTTTTTATTCCTCACAATATATTTAATAAAAATCGAATTTCTACACAAGTATTCATATTAAAATATTTCATTAAATAACTTCATAGTATTCCTGAATTGGTTACAATATCTATCACTTAAATAAGCAAATTAAGAGCTCTGGAAGTAGGCAACTAAAATTCTTTGTTTAGAACTGATATTGAGATAGGGAAACGGCTAATTCAAATAACCTTGTGGATATCATGTCATTCAATTTTTTATGCAATTTTACATTTGTTTAATGTTTTAAATTTTTTTGTAGTTGTTACGTTTTGAAATAAGTTTATTTGTAGTCATCTTTCCCCATTAATTATTCTCGCTATTCATCTATTCGTACTATTAGCTCACTCTTTATCTCTTTATATATATATTTATATATATATACATTTAAAAAATATACTAAAAATATAGTTATATGCCTAAGATAACTATAGTCATAATAGAAAAGATTTAACCACAGAAATACTAAAAGCAAACTCCCAGCCTTAGGAACTAGGAATGCAGGTTTAAACAAAGTTTTCTGGCCAACCAACCTTCACCTGAATTTGCCAGTATTCTGGGCCATAGGGAAAGCAATAAATTTCTAGAGAAGTTTAACTATATTATAGATAAAACCATTATCTATTAATGTAATACTATAATGTTATAGCCTTTAATAATTACTAAAATATTTAAAATCAAAGCCAAACTAATAGACTTACCATGTGAATACATATTCGCCTCTTATGGACAATAACAGAAACGCATATAATTATTATGTATATTGATAAAGTAGCATTATTACTATATATATATACTTTTAAAATTTATATATTTTATTTTAAAAATTTATAGAAAATAAAAATACCATCCAGGCATAAACGATTAATTTTTAATAAAATATATTATTGCAAAATTACTTAGCTAGAGGCGCCATCTATCTATAAACTGTACAACTGAAAAAACTTTTTTTTATTTAACTTTTATATGAATTTTTATAAATTTAGGAGGGTAACTGTGTTCTATACAATGTTTAATAAAGTTATTAATATTTAAATATATATTAGATTTATCACTAACTAATACCTTGTTACGATAAATATAATTGAAAATAATATTTCGATAGACTGAAATAGATATGTTTGAATTCCAGGAAGGAACTTTAAGAATGTTAAAATTAAAATCATCTCTTTTATCATAAATATTGCTATGTAATTTATAGTCCTTAATACATAATGATACATCCAAGTAATTAGTTTTAACAGGATTATTATTAATTTTAAGTAGCTTTAAATATCCCGGATAAAAATTGATATTGGGATTATAATTATTATTTTTACCAAAAATAATTAGGTCATCTATGTATCTAAAAATGTAATAATCATTATTAATAATATAATTATTTTCGTAAAAGTGTAAATATAAATTAGCCAAACTATTGCTAGCAGGGCCACCTTGAGGCAAACCTTTGGTTTATTTGTACATAGAACCATTAAAATTAATGTAGTTTTCTTTTAGGACAAAATTTATTAGAGTACTAAATTTTTGTAAATTAATATTAAGGTTATAATTTCTATGATTATCTAAAATTACCCTAATTACATCATTGATATTAATAGAATTAAAAAGATCTTCAAAGTCATAACTATGAACTGAATAAGTATTTTTATCTTTAAAAAATCTATAATTTCTTTACTATTTTTAATTATAGCTTTATTACATTGCTTATTGATGAATTCTTGCAAAATATTGTGCAGCATTTTACCTGCAGCAGTGATATAAGCTTTAAAACCATTTGTTACCGTTCTAAATTTATATATACATATATATTTATCTTATTCAAATTTTCAATCGTTAATAAAATACTTTCTATTCATCCAATCAAGTTCAGATAATTTGTTTTAAAACTTGTACTGGATGACACTTGATGTTAATGAAGTTTTTCAAATATTAATTAATTAATTAAATTAATTATTGGTTTCCGACACCAACTTAAATTTGTTTCCAGTGTTGTAACAATGTAACTGATAAAACAATGATTAAAGTTGGTGTCGAAAACCGTTTTTCAGCCAAACTAGCGGACCAGGTGTGCATCGTTACGACAATGCAGACAAATCATGCTTTTTTTCAAATACCTATTGTTAGTTCACTCTCTCCCTATATATATATATATATATATATATATATATATATATATATATCTTGTTCAAATTTTCAATCGGTAATAAAATGCTTTCTATTTTTTTTTTATTCATTCAAAGTAGGAATTGACTTAATTTTTTTAAAGTTTTACTTGTTTCAATAAACGTTACTCTTAATAGTACAAAAAAATGAACACTTTTATCTCAATTCAATACTAAAAGGAATCATTAAATGAGTTTGTTAATGATTTCACAGATATCTGCATAAATTTTACGTTCACTTTTAAAAACCACTTTTAATCTTTTATCTAATAACTAGAATTACACTGGAAAAAAAGAAGACACGGTTAAACTTCAAACTCAAAGAACTTGAGGTCCTTACCTAGTTCTCTTATGGAAAAACAATCACAGCATAAATAGTTCGAATCTAATTCTGATAGTTGTCACCATTACCCTCTCCCCTATTTTCTTTTATTATCTTCGAACTGAGTCACTTAAATCGATTACATAAATAGCCTTCGATAATCGAAATGTGTGAATTGTCTTCTTTAAATGAAGTTACAACAACTTGAAAGGAAACGCAATGTTCTTTATCAGTTCTCAAAGTAATTAACGTGAAGGTTCTCCAGTTAATTTAAAATGCTAATGTCTGAATGGAATTCGAGTTCATTGTTGGCCGCGTAAGGAAACAACAAAGACATAGAACTCGCAAGAAAAGAGAATTTTTTGCATAAACGAATTCCCCCTTTTTTTATACATGTAATTTTTATTTTAATCTTAAAACTTATTTGCATACAACAATTAAAATTTCACCGAAAAAGAAGTTTTAAAGACGAAGCGGAAATCACATCGGATTATCAAATGAGATAAATATTGATTTTTACTGTAAAATAAAAGTAGAGATTTTTTCGAAGGGAATGTAAAAATTAAGGAAAAGTACAGAGATTCCTTTTTTTTTAAATAAAAAAAGGAATCATTCCTTTAAGATGGTTAAATAATGAAAACAAAAGTTTTACTGCTGAAAATAAGATAAAAGGAAGATTAAATTGAATTATTCGAGAAATTAAAATACGGTATTTAGAGAAGAGTATTACAGTGATATAAAAAACAGTGGGCAAAAATTTAGTTCTAAAGAATAATTCCATTTCAGGAAAAATATCACAAGATTATGTAAATTATTTCTTGCGCTCTTATTTAACAAATAAGATTTAATATTTCACTATTTTTATTTTTTCAGAAAATATTATTTTAAGTGTTTTACGGAAAGGAATATATGCACAGATAAATACTGTAATAATAATAAATTCCGAAAGCATTTAATAGAAGAAAATAAAAAAAATAAACATCAGTATAAATTCAATCATCTATAAAAATATATATGAAACATTTGCATAATTTTATTTTGTCAATCCGCATGATTGTAAAAATATTTGTAGTTTACTTAGGATTTAAACATGAAAAGTATTTATTGGTTCTGCGCTTGTAAAAATATTTGCATAAAATAATGACTTATAACAAAATATTTTATGGAATCTTGATTTTATATCCCAATTATGTTTTTCTTATTCAGTATTAAGAATCATTTTAATGGAAGTCTGATTATTTTGTAGATTGAACCCAAGGAAATTTTTGTTATAAATAATGATATACTTTTAACCTGCAAAAGTTGATTTATTTTAAAATAAGTTTGCAAAAAAAAAAAAAAATGCTTTTGATGCTTTCGATTTTCAAACATATAAAAATATATTTTAATTTCTTAAAACATTTTTTTAATAAATTTTTCAGTAAAATAAGTCGTAATTTTTAGCATAGCAATTAATATAATTATATATATATAATCAGCCTCTAAAATATTTAAGGCTGCATATCAAATAACAGTAGTGGTCAACACAAAAAAAATAACAATATCGTACTAATTGTACAAATTATCCCTAGTAAAAAATGAACTTACGGAGTTTACTCCAAGTCCTATGTTAGTAAATTCCTTCCTTCAATCAAAACCAGATGGAAATTACCATGAAGCCTAAATGTATACAGTCCCGAATATTATAAAAGAAATTTATAGTCACATGGATATCACTTTAAAAATATTTTTCTATATCGTCTTCAAATTTATTCATCATTGTTTACTGAATTATGAAACTGGACTTTTAAAGCGTTTTACTAAAATCTGTCTCACCCAAATGTTAATTATTTTGTATTTTATAACAAAAAAAATTTAAATATCCTCGTGCAAAAGATAAAAGGTAAGCTAATATGCATTTTTTCACTTCAAATGAATAATTTAAAGCAGATTTTTTTTGGAAATTCGCACTTTTTAAAACAGATAATTAACCATAAAGTAATGTAGTATTTGCAAAAAAAAAAAAAAAAAAAAAAAAAAAAAAAAAAAAAAAAAAAACACAGAGCATACTTGAAATTAACCAACTTTTGTAATTAATAGCTACATAGTTAAATCACAAAAAAATTTATAGTTAATAATTAACAGTTTTCAGGTACGAAAACATTATCAATAAATAAAAAACTTTATTCATTTTTACACAAAATGAGATATTTCACTTCTATGCAAAAAAGACACAAATAATACAATTAGCTACAACCCATAAAAGATATTTCTACTAGTAGAATCTATAAGAAAGTATAATTTACCCCTTCTAATACATGACATTTTTAAAAGAGAATGAAATACCTCGTTTTGTAAATTAACTAATTTTTTGCATATTGCTAATGTATTTCAAATCTAAGCGAGTTTTTTTCAGGAACATAATAAATGTTGTAAGATACAGCTTTTTAATTTTATTTATGTATGATTATTTCATAATTCTTCTGCTCATTGAATAAACCAACAATTTCTTAGCGGTTTCTGAAAATGAATTATTTAATTTTATCTGAGAAAAATACTTTAACCTATTGTGTACATATAAAATAGTGTATGAGTCTGTTTGAATTCCTGCCAATTGTACAGTTACTCTAATCTAATAAAATAGTACTGAATATGACATACTGCTACTTTGTCCAAATATTTATGTTTTTCTGAGAATCGGTGTGTCTCACACTTATTTTTATCGTGCATTTCAAGGCAACTCTTAACACTAGAATGCGCAAGGAAGTCATTTTGACTGCTTTTAATTTCAATTTGAAAAACAGTAACGTATATAATAACACCATTTCTCAGGATTTTTTAGAATATATTTTTTATTGTTAATATTTACTAATAACTTGTTATATGTCTGTAAATAATATTAAAAAAATATTTAAAAAAATATTTTAAACAAATTTTTTACACATTAGTTATTATTTTACAATACAGTCTTTTTGACTGCTTTTGGGCAATATAGGTATATACTAAGTTTCAGTCTTTCTTGTGTACATTCGTAGTACAATATACATAATATATTATATAAGTACCTGAAATGCTATTCAAATGTACTAGTAATTTAAAATTAATTATAATATAGTCAAAAATATATTTTCTATAAGTACTTGGTTGATCTTTACAGCCACCCGTGAACTTTTAAGACACATCTCTAAGCAGAACAACGTCACTCAAACGTGTTAAACTTTAATGTAGAATTAATGTTTGAAGTGTATAACAAATATAATATGTCAAACCATCTGAGACAGAGCATGATTAGCATATGCAAACTCTGCAGGGACGCTTTCTTGAAAGATATCATTGTTCGCAAATATTTAAACTTGTAACTCGTCTTAAATTCACAACTAAAACGTTAAGTTCTATATTTAAAAGACCACGGAAAGAAATATAAGCACTCTGTAAGAAAGTATTGACTGAAGTGGGAAAAATAATTTATCATTACAAGATTAAAACATACATTACACTTTAAAGAAAAAGTAGCATTTTTAATTACCACTAGTCATTTTGCTTTGAGGGGTAAAAAATGCAGAGTAGGTTTTTAACATAGTTCTGGTTCGAACTTATATTTGTCTTTTAAAGGAAACGAGAGAATATTGCTTTACTGTATAATAAATTAGGGCTAAGTACCAGCTCATAATTTATTCGTGAAGGATATTAAGTTCTGGGGATTTAGTGTTCTTATTTGTGTTCCTTGTGATGTAAATATTCAAGTTTCAGACAATTTGTTTAACGTGACAATTTTTTCCCTCATTTAATTTATAGGTTTCGATCCCAAAATTCCTGGATATCCGAGGTATTATATGGATGTAAATGAAGAAGAAGGGATTTATAACCTACATATTAAGAACGTCAATTTTCAAGACGAGGGAGAGTTTCAGTGTCAGGTGAGAAACATTATTAATTATTTTGTGGTCTTTGGTTATAACTAATGAATTCGAAAGAGATACAAAATTTAAAAATATGAGGCTTTAAATTGCATTAGAATTTTATAAATTTTGATGAAAACTGTTAATGAAAATGACGAAGATTATAGGGTATTCTATACATGTGATTATTTTTTCATAATTATTCGAAGTGCTAACGATATGTTAGGATATTTATGAACTCAAATTGTTTTGCTATACTTAAGTCTGGTGTTACTTTTTTATATACTGAAATTCATTAAAATTCTCAATATGCTTGTTTGTAAATCAATATTTATTTTTCAAACTCGGGTAAATCAACAACGAAACAAGAAGTAAAAAAATAACAAGAACAAAATGTGTATTTCTCCAATGTATCTATGAAAGTAATATTCAAGTAATAAACAAGTTTTTAATACTGTAAACATAAGTCAGTAATATAAAGAACAATATTTAAATGTTTGTGTTTATCTCTTAAACTTTTTAAATAATACTAAGAATTTATGAAATGATCCAAAAAACAGTTAATAAAATGTTATCGTAGAAAGTCAAATCAATCCAATAGAAATTAACCAAAAATTAAATGATAGTTTTTAAGTGATATAAATATTTCTGATCTATTTTGTTCTTAACTGGAATTGGAATTTACACTTTATATTGAAAGCAATGCAATTTCAAAATGAATTAATAAAGATTTAGACAATTTTTCTTGCATTTTTCATTTATACCAATTTAAATGTGGTATATAAATGTAAATACATATAACAAACTTCATGTGTGTGTACGTAATTTTTTGTAGGAGAGTAGCATTTTAATACTAATTTTAAGTTTTTTTCCTTGAAAAATTAAATTGCTAGCTTTTTATGAAATTTTGAGCAAAAAATCTGTTTTACGTAGTATAAACGCATAAGATATAACCGAAAAAATTTTGAAAATCCTTAAATTAAAAGTTTTTGCTGAAATCGTACCTGCCCCCTGAAGTTTGTATGTTTTTATAAAATGTTACGTTGCACCAAATGTTAAGTATTTTATATCATTTTAATGAAATTCTATTACAAAATTCAATACAACAAACACAATTCAAATATTTGTAAGGCAAAAAACGTTATGCGGCAATAACTATCGATATACATTAGAAAACGGGTTATCATTAGCAGTGGGTTATCAGTGCTTAGTGGGATAGCTTTTATTTTTTATTACAGCTTCACATCGAAGTTTCATTGAGCTGAAAACAGTTCTAAGCTCGTCTTTTGTTAATTACATTAGGACAGAAAACAATTATACTTTCAATTAGTTCATTGTTACTTCAAAGGTACCTTACTCAGACAAGATGTTTCAAACCATGTCACAATTTTTCGATAGGATTGAGGTCAACACTGTTTTCTGACTAGGACAACAATGATATTTAGTCAAAAAGCAATGGCATCAAACAAAAGAGTAAATTGGATACCTAGAAAGAGATGCGTGACGAGAAATTGGTCTTTCATATGTTAAAATTGCAATACAGGTTCTTCGGAGACTACATCTGGAGTCTGAAAGTTTTGTTTAAGATTTTGGGAGACAAGTTTTATAAAAAAAAAGCAGGAAAAGGCCGGAAAAGGTGCACTATATCTGCCGATAACAGGAAAACAAAAATAGTATGTCTCCTAGATAAAAGAATGTCATAACGGTTATCAGAAACTATCTTTGAATGATTCTTATTTTTCTGTTTTTTCAAAAACTACCGGGAGAAAATCAGCAGATGTTAGACTAAGAGGTAGAATTCCACGAAAACAGCTTATCTCAATCTACAGAAGCCCTGAAAAAGACTACAGTGGTCGAAAGAATACATTAATTCGACAATTAATCAGTGGTCGGAAGTTATATGCAGTAATGAAATTAATATATCGGTATTCAGTAGTGATAGCCGAAAATATGTAAGACGTATAATAGAATAAATACTACATCCTGACTACATTCAGACAACTGTAAAGTACCCACAAAGTTTTATAGTTTGGTCAAGCATACCAACAGAAGGTATCGGCTTCATATCATTGTTGGAACCCTGATTATCAGAAAATACATTGACACTATTTTAGAACCGTAACTTCTACCTTCCATCAGGGATCTGCTGCGGGGGTATTGCCAAGGTTCTATGCCGATGCGATAATGTTCTATTACAGGCAGTGCTGTGGAGTGCACCGATATTTTCTCCTGATGAAGGCTGCGTTGAACGAGATCTGGTAAAATGCTGGGCGCAGATGCTGGTTGGAATTGGAGAGACTGTTGGAGTTAAGTCATGTCTCTGCGTTGGTGTCGCTCTCTTCTTTTGGGATTCCAGAGTCTCTTTAAAGGTGGAATACGTCCTGCCCACGAAAGTAACACGTGATGTATAGTCACTTCTGTTTGGACGTATTCGGTGAAACCATTGTTCTATTGGTCCAAAGTCCCCCTTCGCGCGGTGTACTTTGAAACCAGCTACTGGCGTGGGAACTCATCGCTACCTTACTGTCGGCTAGATCAAGGAAGGTCAGAGGTTGACTTCCCTTAGGTCATCAGTGTCGTGGTGTCCATCCTGGGGTACTTTCCCACGAGAAACTGCTTGGCCGTCCAGAAGTCACTCGTTCCCGACGGGAAATGGGTCTTGGATGGACACCGCCGCAAGCTATTTACCAACAATGCTTCATATATTTTTAAGCAAGATTTATTCTGATTCTTGACATCCAGTAAAGTAATTGAAAGATTGGTATTATTCTAAGATCATTAAGTTGTTGTCTTGACCAGGAAACAGTCTTGTGACCTCAATGATGTTGAAAACTTGGGACAATGTTTGAAAACTCTTGACTGAATGATGTACCCATGAATTAAAAGGAACTAATTGAGGCTATAATTGTTTCCTGGCGTTATGTAGTAACGAAGGAAGAGCTTAAGACTATTTTAAGCTCAATGAAACATTGTGAAGCTTTATTTAAAAAAAATAAAGGCTACCCCACTAAGCACTCATAAATAAATAACTCACAGCTATCATCTGTAGCTAATGTATATCGATAGCTATTTCAGCATAATTTATCCTACTTTACAAATATTTGAATTTTGCTGTTTGAATTAAATTTAGTATAAAATTTTCTTTAAAATCATATGAAGGACATTGCATTTTTTGCATCGTAACATTTTCTACAAGCCTACACACTCACTTAACAAACCACTTCAAAAAGTGTCCACAATTTTAACCACCACTGTATATATATATGTATATATATTCCATATGGTGCAGCTTTCTTGTGCCGTGTTAAGATTCAACTAAAATATAAGGAAAGAATTAGAATAATAATTAGAATCCAGTCTTAGGAACCAAAATCATTCTGCGCAATACCATTATTGAATAACTGGATTGCAAATTGAATTTAAGTACAAAAATTTTCCTTATATTTGAGAGTGAAAATCATAGGTGAGAATGTGAGTTATATATATTAAGGTCACACTATAAATAAACGCAATGGTTATTGTTGATGAACCTCGTTATTTTAAGACTCGGTAAGTGAAAATGACTGGAGCTTGACCATCTATTTCAATCGTGTTGAGATTTTCTCCTTTTTGTCGTCTGAGCTTACATTGCAGATGGTAAGAATGTCAATGAAATTCTTCAGTTGTTTTTTGAATGCATGATAGATGATGCAATTGTGTGTTCACTAATATTTAAACGGTAAATTAAAGTTTAATTAACTTATAAAAATCAACATCCCTAGCCATCTTTACATTCCTCGCTAATTCCACATGTTTAAAGAAAATACTGAAACATGAATTTATAATTCTAAAGATACCATATAATAGCGCTTTGAAATGGATTTCATTTTCATGGAAACAGAAAAGTGAATACACAATACTTCATTCTAATTTACTTTCCAATATATGTGAATAAATACACATTTTACAAGAACTTTTACTATATGTTTACACTCTATGTTTAAAAATAATTAAAAAATTCCGACAATAAGAAATTTTATTACAGGGTTGTTTTACAGGAAACAAGTCCAACGCATAAATTAGTGTGAGTGTAAACATATATGCGTAAACATTTATAAAATATGTGAGATATTGTTCTTTCATATGTATTTGTTCTCTGATGTATTTAAAAATGTGGTCAATGCTTTAAATAATCTATGTTGTAGCTAGTTTAATGTTTTTAATTATATATTTTTATGTTCATATAAATATGTAATAAAAGGTATTTTTTATTCAAATATAGAACGATGCACGCCTAATTTTACTGCCAAATATTATTTTTATTCATAATACAAAATGATTATAAAGTTTTTCATTATTTAAAACTGTGTGCTTATTTCATATTTATGCCAATTAAAATAAAACAAGTTAAATACAACTGAAATAAGTGTTTTATGTTCTAAGTGTAAATCTCATAATATTGGTTTTAGTAAAAAAAATTGAATATGTGTGCCAATAATTTTGGTTATTTTCTTTTCTCATGTACTTTAGCTTTTAAATTGCACACGTTAAACTCATTATAATAAATAATGTGATTTAAAATGATTTAAAGTACTTTCAGAAATATTTTTAAAATGTAAACTTATTTTTCTATTTTTAAATCAATCACGGGTGTTCTTTTTTGGTTTCTAATCTATTAATTAAATATTTTTCTTTTCCATCTAGCTTAAGAATAAAAATAAAACTAAACCTTGCTTTTTAGAATACAAATGATTTTATATTTATGCAATAAACACGTACAAATTTGGATATTAATTTGAGACTAATGCATAGTATTTACTTTTCGGTGTCATTCTTTCTAACCAATGATACACGATTTTTTCTGCTATTTTCCACAATAAATGCAGGACTAATATTACTTTTACTTACGAATGACCGAAGTGCACCAAGTCAATTTCCCCAGTAAATAAGTTTTTCCAGAAAAACAATGCTTACATGTTATTTGAAATTTCATTTCAAATAAACAAAACATCAATTTATTTGTTTCGCTTGACTTTACTTATGTAAATAAGCAAGACGTTGCCATTTATTTAATTTCATTGAAAGAAAAGAATGCTTATGTTTGCTGAAAGGCCTAATTGAATAGTCCCAAAAGAAAGTAAAAGCATTCTACATAGCATAATACTACATAAAGTTTTCGAAAACACTAAAATGCGCAGAAGTGCTGAGTTTTTATAGCTTTCCACTGCACCGTTTCGTTGTTTAGAAAAAGTTAAATGTCGTAAAAACAAAGTAATAATGTTCTGAACTTGTTTCACTAATCAGTGGAGCAGAGTTTCGCATTTCAGTGTGGAATCAAACTTTCTCCCGTTTGAGAAGAATTTTGCAGGATTTTTTAGCTTCTTTTTTTCCAGTTTTACCGTAGTATCTCTCGATGTCTAAGGTTTGAACCCTTCTAACAAGAGCTGACGTACCTAAGGGAGCCATACCTAGGATTTGAAGAAAGAATTTTTAGTTTTCGTTACTTTATATATATCAATGGAAAGAAAACTGGATATTTTTTCTCCAATTTGGACGCATGCAACAGACTTTTTTCTTTCTATTTTCAGGCATCTAGATATATTTAAGATTTTCAAGCGTTGTAAAAATTATTGCTTTCCTTTCTATTTTAATGTATAACATGGAAGTTAAGCTAAGTTTTGATTTTTTTCCAATTATCAAGTTCTTTCTTAGTTCGAATACTACGTATGTTGTATTTTCCTTTGAACTTATTCTTGAGTTTAGCGTTTTACTCAGTGTAAAGGATTAACTCAAATAACGAATCCTTAAATTAAACTACTGATTAAATTAGGGAAATGTAACATATTTGTTAAAAAAAATAGTTGAAGGAATCAGACTTTGTAATTGTACTTATCCCGTTAAAAATGTAATTTAATTCGGTGCGGAATGTTTCCGCTTAATTTTTATTTCATTTTAATTAAAAAATATGTTTAAAAGCAGCTTTCATATGAAACAACGCTTATAACAGTCTATTTAAAGGATAAAAATATAATTTAAATTAGTGTTATCAGGTGACTTAACATTTTTTTCTCTTTTTTAAAAAACGAAATAAAAGCTCTGAGAACATACGTTACTTTAAATTTATCAGGTTGATGTAGGTGCATTAATTAGAAAGTTAGAAAGGATTTTAGATGCATTTGTATTTTTTGTTGATTTCGTATAATTATTGGATTTAGCTGTTTCGTGAATATGTATCACAAGCACATAGAAATATTTTCAAAATTGATTTTAGTTATCATTTAATATCAGATTTCCGCATCTGTTTAATGCTTCATAAAACAGCATATGATATAAATGAAAGGTAAATATATAGCATGAAGACAACAAACTTTTTTCTTTTTCCTGTAACTTCCTTAAAATAAAATACTATTTGAGTGAACATAAGAAACTCAACAAAAGCACGCCAGCAAGTTTATAGCTAATTTTTAGTATTTGGAATAGAAAGGACAGACTGAAAACAATTAGAAAAACTTCCAAGTAAACAGGCAAAGGAAGAAACTAAATGCTATACTGCTATAAAGAGAAAAAAACCGTGGTGGAACGATTAGTGCAGGTCTGTAGACTGCTGAGGACAAAGGGATGTCAACTAAAAAATAATTGAAGGGAGAAACTACACAAATTCAAAAAGCTGGGGGCTTCAGTAAAAGCAACCATTCTGTAGTTTAAAACATTTGATCGCAAGCATGAACTTATAATCAAATCATATTTTTAAAGATCACTGAGGAAAACATCAAGTGGGGTGATTTTCAAGTCTAATATTGGGTTAGGTTTCTGATTAATTTGAGGAAGTCTAGACCTGTTATGGGAAATATTACTAACACTATAATGTCCGTCGTTGCCAATTTGACACCGTAGCCTATATATGTTGTTCTCCTTTCAAGAGTTTTGCAGATAATTTGAAAATATTTTGTGAGTTTTAATCATTTTCCCTGATGATCACACTGAAAAAGTTTTGTGGTTCTAGATTAATTAGGAGTGATTTTACAACTAAACATACCTAAAACGCCCGCTGGGGTCATTTTATACCAATATGCAATTTATCATCATAAAAAGGTGTCGTTCAACAAAATATTGTCCATTAAGTAGATAGAATTAGTAAAACAAACTTTCCTAAAATCTATCGCACATTTTTTTAGCTTGAATACATTGTAATTGAGTTCACAGTGGAAATGAATCAATTATACTAAAATAGTTGTGCCTAAGTGTTTCGTTACGTAATATTTGCTTATGTGCTCGTAAAAAAAATTCCATTCGATTTTCGAAATTAGTGCCAAGCAGACACCATGAAACGATGGCTTTTATAAATGGTCTAACCCCTGATCAAATTGCTAATTAATTGCGAGATCTTCCAGCAAATGAATTTGCTCTAATTTAGATTTTGATGAAGACATAAGTTTGCATAAGAGTGACTGTGTAGAATCTGAAAAAAAAAATGTAAATGCAGTTGATTATACTCCAGTAAATTCTGATATATGTGTCACTTGGAATGGCACAGAATAGATACCGCCTAATAATAATGTTCTTGGCAGATTTGCGATAAAGCAGTGTTTTGTGATAAAGCAGTGGTCCAACAAGCTTCGCTAAACATAATGTCAACGTCAGATTTTTATGATAAAAAAGATCATCATATATGATATAATTACATGAAATAATATTAAAAATCTTAAAACTAAACCGTACTGAACAGTAGTCCTTCAATTATTTAGTTAAATCACAATTCCTTTATATATCTTATATTTTGGTGTCAAAATAACACCGGTGGACGTTTAAGGATAATTGAAATCTCGGACGTTTTAGTGTTAAATGCAACAAACACTGAACCATAAGAATCAAATAAAATTTAGGCATTCAAATTGTGGTATTCGAGGCTTCAAACATTAAGAAAAATCATTTTGTGCCAGGAATTGAAACCAAATATTGTGTATAACTAACGAAAATTTCGTTATATATATATATATATATATATATAAATATATACTGGTGTCCAAAAGTTAAGCATAATTGATAATTATATGAATAAAGAAGGAACTGTAAATCAGAATGGCAGGAAACGTGATATGCGAGTGTAAAATGGTTATAAAATAAGGAAGCAAATCAAAAGAATGATAATGATTAATTTTACTATCCAAAGTAGCAGTTTGAAAGAAAACTGAGAATAGCAAGGATTCACACTTTCAAGAAAAAATGAAAGAAAACATTAAAGAAAATACTGATGCTGCAGTTTAATAAGGCGTGTGGTCACCTCTGACAGCCAGGCACGCTGCACAGCGATTTACTATACTTGCCATGAGATGATAAATGAGTTGTGGGCTCAAGCGGTTTCAAGCTTCTTAGAGAGCTCTCTTCAGTTCTGTAACGGAGCTCGGTGGGTGCGAAAGGGCTGCAATTTGTCTCCCGAGCATATCCCGTACATGCTCGATATGATTTAAATCAGCGGAGTTTGCAGGCTACGACATGCGCTGGATGTTTTCCGTTTCAAGGAAGTCATCAATCAGCACCCCTTGATGACATGACGCATTATCATCCATGAATATGAAGTCAGGAACGACAGCACCTCGAAACAAGCGAACATAAGGCTCAAGAGCTTTGTCTCTGTATCTTTGAGCAGTCACAGACCCCGTGTTAAAGAAATGGAGGTCTGTGCGGCCGTGCATCATGACGCCTGCCCATACCATAAAATGATGTCTTTCCGTTAGGTTTCTTGGTTCAAAACGTGTTTTACGTTCTCTCCATATCGTTACCCGCCGAGAATCACTACTCAGACTAAACCGGGACTCGTCACTGAACATCACATTGGCCCATTCTCCCACACTCCAATGTTGATATTTTAAACTCCGAGAAAAACGAGCGCGTTTATGCGCAGACGTGAGGGGAATACAAACTGCTGGTCTTCTGGCAATGCTAGCAGGCATCATGATTATTGAGTCTCCTGTAAACAGTTTGTCTTGAAATTCGTATTCCTGTGGCAACTGTGAGCGCCGAACCCAGTGCTCTGGCAGTACTGTCCCTCTGACGTAGCGCACTTTTACCAGATGTTGGTCTTGGCAAGTGGTTGTGACTCTTGGTCGACCTGATACTGGTTGTCGGGTAACATCTCCCGTTCTTTGAAACCTCTGCCACAGTCTTGAGATCACAGACTGGTCCACATTAAAAATTCGAGACACTTCGGTTTGTGATCGTGAGGATTCAAGCATTTCAACGATTCTTCTTTTCGTAAACATGTCCTATTGGAGTCTTTGTGCCATCATTCACCTTGATTGATGGTTAACAACCTTCCTTTGCACAGTAGTTGCACGAAACTTGTCTGAACTGCCTATGCTGCGTGAATCGGTTTCTCCGTGTTTCGACATGCGCCGGTGTTTCGTGCAGGACGTAGTCGACCGAAAAGTTTTGCAAAAACCTAATATTTCTTCTTCACCCAATTAATATCCGCAAGAAATTTGGAATAATTTTACAGATATTTACTCTATGTTTTTTGCATTTTCCGATTTATGCTTAACTTTTGGGCACCAGTGTATATACACATATTCAATCTTGATTCCTAAGGCCAAGTGTTTCGTATTGTATGTGACTAGTACTTCTTACTGTTTTGACAAGTTACACTTAGGTTTATAACTATTTGTATGTTGGTGGGAATTTAGTTATAGAGTGTGGAGTTGAGTTATATTCATTACAAACTAGATCTAGTAGTATTGTCCAAGGAATGTTAGTAGAAGAAGCATTTACCTTGCATTTATGTCTAGTAACAAGATATTGATTGGCACGTTCATTTTTACCATCTGTTTGAGGGTAATGAGCTGTAGTTAAGGTGATATGGTACGCAAATATCATCGAATTTTTTTTATTGGCTTATTTGTTGACTCGAATTTTTATAAATATTCTTGCAAAATTTTAAAGCTTTACTTGCATTGTTTATCAATTTATGGAGCAATATTTGATGCTGGACAGCAACTACTACGAATACATTTCAGATCATCTGCTAGAAAAGAACCTGATAAAAAATGAATTAATTATTTTTATTTACTGCGCCTAAATGAGTAGTATTATATATACAGAATCATATGTAGAATTATATATGCAGTAACAAAGCATTTTAAGAAAGAATTGAGTAATTCATGCAGAAATTCTAGTTTGTGTATTGTTTATTCAAGAGCAAATGTGTGCTGCAAAATTTAAAAGTTGTGCTAACTTTATATGATGTTATTATGAATTAAATTAAAACTTCAAAACGGATTATCTCAAGGCACAAATACTAAATCTCATTTTGATAACTAGATAACTTAAAATCTAATTCTCAAGAATAGTAAAAGCCTTCCATTTTTATATATTTGTTTTTAGTGATATATATGTCTAATATATAAAATTCTCGTGTCACAGTGTTTGTAACCAAACTCCTCCGAAACGGTGTGGCCGATTCTTATGAAATTTTGTGTGTATATTCAGTAGGTCTGAGAATAGGACGTTAATTATTTTTCATTCCGATATTGGAATTACTTAAAAAGATATTAATTAAAAACCTTAAAACGCTTAATTGTCTTAACCCTGCGCATTATTTTTCCCGCCTAGCGTCATGAATGAACAGAGGGTGAAATTTTTCGGTATTCCCGGCGTTATTTAAACAGCCATCCGATTTTTGTTTTTAAATCAGACAAAAAATAATTACAGAATCGGAAATGTCATTTCTTTCTCCACGATAGAGTATAATTTTTTTGCAAAATAATAATATTTTCTATTTTTTAGGATTTTTTTAAAAAATAGTTAAAATTGATTGATTTTTATGAAAATTATTTCGAAATCGTTGCGTATGAATTTATTTTCGTGTTATGAAAACGATATTCTACACTAAATAACTTCAAGCCTTTTTCTTTTAGAACCAGTCATTTAAAAAAATAAAATGCCCAAAACTTTTTTTTAAAGATTTTTCGAAAAATTGTCAAAATTTTTAACTTAACATTGAATAACTTCGTTATGTATTAAGATTATCATACGAAACTTTTGTTGCCTTTGTAGAATAATGTTATCAAACTTTTGTGCGAAGATTGAAAAAATTGCTTACTAATTACGGATTTTAAAATTTTTTTTGTGATTTTCGTAAAATAACGTTATTGCAAGAAATAATCTAAACAGTATTTTTTGTACATTTTTTATTTAAAAGTCCTTCGTTTTGGAAATTAATGTGTGAAGTTTGAAAGCATTAACTTAAAAATTAAGCCCTAAAAATAAAAACTTTAATAAAAAATACGCGATTTTACAGTTTGCTAAGCCTTGGCGTCAAAAATGGTTTCGCGCCAAATAGCTTTCAACTGTTTCACCTGAAACTTCACATCTAACTCAAGGGTTACATCAAAAAGATCTGAATTAAACATGCAAAAATCAGCAAATTTGGCGAGTAAAAAAAAATGCGAGTGAAAAAGTTATTTTTGCTTCAATTTTCTTCATTTTCTCTTTATATAATTTTCAAAATTAAATCATTATTGATGTAAGATTAAGATGAAAGAATGTATTCAATATATTTCTGTGATTCAATTAAAATATTTATCTGTATCAAATAAGTGATTTAAAAAATAAAAAGCCAAAAACCTTTCTGAACAAATTTTAATAAAACACTCAAAATACTTAAATCAATCGTTTAATGATTTCTTATTTAAAAAAGATAATTGCATGAAACTTTATTCCCATGTGTCGAACATTTCAAAAAATCCTCACAATTTTACTTCAAGACTTAAAATAGTAGTGAAATTTTGTAATTTGAAAAATTTCTACTTTTCTGTCTTTTTTCAACATACAACTATTTTTAAAAAGGCTACATTTTCGTTTCCGAGGACTAAAAAACTGCAACGAAAGAATTGGAAAGTGGGTGAGTGATTTATAAATTCGCACTGTTCACCTACTCGAGAGTTTTTGGCGAAGGACTTCGAAATTTTAAGCTACGGCCAAGTGATGAGGACTACACCTGAGCTTTCACCCATCTCTCCTAATTACCACACCAACTTAAGAACAAATTTCAAAAAAAGGAGTTTTTAAGACATAGTTAAAGAAATCACTCACATCGCGCGCATACACACACACACATAAGTGGTAACGTCCTAAGGGAAACAGGAAATTCCCATGGGGATGAAGTTATTCACTCGGTAAAAGCCCGTGCAACGCCGGGTTAAGCGGAGAGGAAAGAAACAAAGAAGTCAAAGTAATTTCGAAAAATAATATTAGAAGTGCTGATTTTGTCAAGAGAAGGGAAAATGTTAAACGAGAAGGCCATGATACGCACTCACGGGCCATGCACTCTCATCGTACGTGTCACACCCACACAGAAGAGCTGGCGTCAGAAATAAAGGAGGAAATTAACATGGGGATTAAGTTATACCCTCGGTAAAAGCCCGTGCAACTCCGGGCCGGGTCAGCTAGTATATATATATATATAATAATATATAATAAAATATATATATATATATATATATATATATATCATGTGTGTGTGAAAATCATCCCTATTATTATTAAAATATATTCTCTAGATATTTATTTAAACAAATGGACAGATGCAGTTCTTAATTTTTTTTTTATATTTTACCTATAAATCATTAATTGATTTTGCTTTCATTCGTGTACAATATTTAACATGCGAAGGCCTTTAAAATCACGGAAATGAAAAATAAACGCATAAACATCTTTTGTACATGTTGTTTATTTTTTGAGTTGTCAAACTGAACATGGAATTAGCTCTGAAGTGTGTGCATTTATTATTTTTTTTAATAATTATTAAGATAAAGTCTTATGAAATATTGATCTTTCATTCGTTTTCTTCTATATATTCATTATTCCAGTATACTGTTTAATTGTTCTACATTTTTACAACTTCTTCTGTTAAGCAGTTTTAAATAAGCTAATTAGCATTTCATAAAAGTTTTAGACTATTCGATGTATACTATATCAGGCTGTTCAAGGAATGAATACTTCATACTGATTTTTCTCCATGTTGAATTTTTGTACATATACAACTTTTATTCAAAACCCTAAGGCCTTTTTGATAATTGAATCATGGGTTTGAAATTTTTTATACATGTTCCAAAATATGTATTTGTTTTGTAAAACTGTGCATGGAATCAGCTCTAACATGTTTAGTACTTTTTCTAAAACACTTCAAACTGAAAATTAATGTTTTTTTTATGACTTTTGTTAGTTTATCTCTAAAACAATTAATAAAAAATTAAAGAGAAGCAACATAAGCAACAACCGTGTCCAGTTGTATGTAGTACATTATAATGTACTGGGGAAAAAATTTGAAGGAAAAAAATATAATTAAAATAAACTTTAGAAAATTTAAAAAAATGTTTAAAAAATTTAAATTTTACAAACATTTTGCAACAAATTAAAAAATTTTTGCTTGGAATTATTATTAAATATTAGCCTTTATAAAATGCAATTAAAACCAAATATTAAAGTTTAAAAATAAAAAAAAATGTGAAGATGGTACCATATCGCCTTGAAAAATTGTGAATTTTTAACTTTATAGCATAGTATTATGCTTTATTACGAGTATTTAATTTGTGAAAAATTAGTTTTAAGAACTATAATGTTTTGATAAACGTGAGAAAACACTATTTTTTAAAAAAGTTAGTTGTCCTGTGAATATCTACAGTGTTTAGCAGATTTTGAATTTTTAGTTTTTAATCACTGCAGACATTCTAGTTTCTTGGGCTTGACGCACATTAAAGTAAGCTGCAAAAGATTTTATTTCGTATTTGAGCATAAAATCAGTATGACGAATTTTCTATTTGATTTTATAGAATATGAATGATTAAGTAACATTATTCTTGAGGTTGAGGAAGTTTTTAGAAGCTTCTATTTATGCATTTCTTATATTAATTTAAAAACCAATAGTTTTGCAAATGATTAAGTAACATTATTCTTGAGGTTGAGGAAGTTTTTAGAAGCTTCTATTTATGCATTTCTTATATTAATTTAAAAACCAATAGTTTTGCAAATGACTTTCTTAAATTATGCATTTTTTTTATTAATCTGATGTAGCAATTAACTACTGAGATATCCAAATTATTGAAAAAGTGGGCTAAAGATGATATAGTTCCGCTTTATTTTGAGGAGTGCTTCGAATAATTTTCATGGGTTATCTGTGCAAACTCGATTATGCATCATGCAAATTAGTGTTACAACATTGACATACTCATCCGTAAGGTCCCTTCACATGTGAATGCTTCCCTAAAAGAATGACATAAATACGTGCTGTTAAGTAAACTGCTATTATTCTAAGGTATTTTTCTTTTTGGATACCTGTACAAGGATAATGATGCAATTTTGCGGGGGGAAATTTGATTAACAGATGAAAGATTAGATGTACAGATAAGAGAATGAGAGGTGAGTTTCTTATTTAGAGAGATTGAGATTTATAAACGCAAAGGCTCGTAGATATCACATGATTTTTTGTTAAATGGAGCTGTATCTCATAATTTAGCATGTAAGATAGAAATTAAGTACCATCTCAGGGATCGTCTTTATCACTCGATGGCGCTTCATAAGTACAAGATCAAACTGTAATGGATGAAAGGCTCAAAATGTTAAATTCTTGTTGATATCCTATTTATAAAAAAAATATTTTTCAAAGTGTTTACATCACAAGCATATTTTTTAAATATATATGAATATACATAGCTCTTGTGATTTTTTATGTATTTGAGCCTTTTTTCCGTGTTTATATTAAATAACTCTTCGGGGTGTATATAAATTGAAAATATGGTTTTTGATTCACACTTACAATTTTTTTAAACGCGAGATTCAATAAACTAGAGAAAATTATCCATGATCCCAACACAATTCTGTTCGGGAAACGGGACACAAACATGTTATTGGTGAGAAATTCTAAGAAATAAACAAAACACTAAATTCTGTGTTCTGAATTATTATAAAGATGGACAGTTCTTCATCAGAAAGAAGTACATTTTTTTAAATATCGGAGTTCTAAAAAAATAATAACCAATTTTGAGATGTATTTTAAATGCAAAATGAATCAATTTGAGAAAATTCATTGCATTTGAAACTTTGAATTATTGAAAAGTATTTAATTTCTTAAAACTGAAATTGTCTGAGATGGCTAATAAAGTAATTCGATTTAATTTTAACTTTAATTGTTATTGATAAATAATTCCTTACGATATTTGTATATAAGTTTATGTTTTGTAAGTTCAACTTTTTCTGTTGTTCTTAATAGCATTCTCATAACGTATCCATAATGCAAGCTTGCTTTTTTCAAAAAAAAACTTTGTAACATTTTTTATTGGGGGGGGGGGTTTCAATATCCAAACAGGAGGGGTATTGACTCCATGCTCCTAGCCAATAACCATCCTATTATTTAATAAAGCTGACTTTGATTGGTATTTCGTTCAAATAGTTTCCATAACACGCAGCTGAAATACTATGAGGTCCAGTAGATCGTAACATACAGCAGTCTCCATCATTTAACCCTTTAACTGCCGCCGACGTATATATCCCTTTTTCTCAATTCGGGAGTTGTGGCGTGAACGGGTATATCCGTCCTTACAAAGTACGATTTTTTGCATTTTGCTGCTGTGTTTAAGACTATTCCGGCGTACCTCTGTGCCGTCCCCCCCAAAAAAAAACATACGCGTGCCTATGTGAAAAACGGGGGCGTGAGTGAGTGAGTGAATATTAACGTCGCATTGTTTAGCTGCACGAGGGTATTTGGCGACGGACCGCGTACTTTTGAGCCATGGTCAAATGACGCGGGCGACACCTGAACTGCCCCCCCTCTCCTAACTACCACATCATACCAACGGGAGGACGTTTGAGCTCTCGTCAGATTTAACGTGCATCGCGCCTCTACACGGCAGGTCTTCAGTGGTACTGATCTCGAACTCATGACACGCTAGCTATGATCCGATACCTTGACAACTTAGCTACCACGGCTGCAAAAAATGGTAGCACTGGAGAGTGAATCATGTAAATTTTAATCAGCAGTTAAGGGTACACTCGTGCCCTGGGCAACCAAATCTACGGCCCCTTCGCACTGGTGGATCGAAATTTATTACCAGAAAACCTGGTTAAATCCAGTATAATGGCCCTTTCGCACCCTACAGGGCCCCTGGGCACCCGCTTCAAGCGTCCAATGGATAAACCGGCACTGAATTAATCACAATTATCAAAACTTGAAATTTTTAATTTTGATATAATATCAAAGTGAAAAATCATTTGGAAATAGAATATCATGAATTTTTGGATTCTCAATAAACATCATTAATTTTTAGTTTTGTAAAATTGATATCAATAATTAGGCAGAACCTCTTATAAGCACTTTAAGGGAGTCTAAATATCGGTAAGTTATGAACGAAATTTCCTCTTTCAGCTGATATTTTTTCAGTAAAGCAAAAGGAAATCCAATAAAGATGATAATAAACAAAGCAGTATTTGGTGGAAGTAAATTGGAAAATGGAAGTATGACAACAACATATCATTAGTTTCCAACGTAGAATGTATTTGAAGTCGGTTTGCTGAATCAGTCATCTGTCAAATTACCATCCAAATTGAAACTCAAACATCGTTTTTATTAAACAGATTCAGTACTAGTTTCGATTTTTCAGGTTATCCACTAGAAGTGGATCATAAGTCAAATGTGATAGTTTGGGTTTGTTTTTTCAACTGAAGAATGAATGTCTGTATGATTTCTCTCCACTTAATTGGATTGTTTTGGGTTCTATAAATCACAAAACATCCCATTAGAAAAGAAATAAATTGTCTATATTTTGATTTCATTTTTCTTCTTCTTTTTTTGAAATTTACATCCAAATAATAGATTCCAACAAGACTGATACACACGAATTATTATTTTTTTATATAATAAAATAATAGGTACTTGGCTGACACATGAAAATAGAATGAATTAAAAAGCGCAATTACCTTTGATTTATTATATTTTTGTAAGAATAACAAATTTAAAGACGTGGAAATTTAAATGACTATTTACGCCTCACAGGCCAATTCAACTATTTTTTTTTCTGGTGCCTTTAACATTTCTATATTACAAAAGTAATTTACAAAGTGTTTTTATGTACATTAAATTATTTTTTTATTTGTACAATGCAATTTTTACACATAATTGTTATACATGTAATACCTTGAAATGTATTAAAAATAATTTTATTCGGCCAAACTGATGATTCTTTAATGATTTGTCAGGAAAAAACTTCATGTAAAAATTCTTCCTTTTGTGAAGTGCTTTGGGGAAAGTTTTCCTTTTATAAAGGGAAATTGAAATGCCTTTTAATGGAAAAAAGGATATTTTCCACATGTTTCATTTTTTAAATAATTTGGACTTTATATTTCCAATCTTTTTTAGAATTTTTCATTAATATAATTATTGAAACTATAACTTTTGCAAAAAGAAATTGTAAGAGTTTCCGACATTTAAAATAATTTAAATCAGAATAATATTAAATTTAAGTTTAGTTCAGCATTTTATAATGAAAAATGCATTGCAGTTATTTAATTCAGAGGGAATATGAACCATGCATTATATTATATTATATTGGTCTTTCATATACAGATCTATTTTTCTCCATAGAGTTTTCAAAACTTTTTGTTTCAAATATATAAAAAATACAGCAAATAAAATAAAACTATTGACAGAAATAGCTATAAATTATCTTAATTCTACGTTATATTTAGAGTAATTATAATTAATTAATATTTAAAAACTGCGAGTCGATTTCCATTTATATAATACAATTAAGAATAGAAATAGTTAATTTCGTTTTACTGAAGGCCTGCAATTAAAGTAAAAAACGCTGGATTACTTTCAATTATAAATTTTTAATTTAGTGTGTGCTTTGTTAGAAAAAATACGAGTTACTTTTTTATTATTAAATATTTTATATATCTTCTGTTACTAAATACGTTATACTTATACATTTATTTATATTTTTTAAATAAACTTTTAATTCATTTTAATAGGTGGGTCCATCTATGAACCATACTCCCATAAGAGCAGGTGCTCAACTGAGAATACTAAGTAAGTGACCTAAATTTAAAGTATCTAAATATATATTATGATGATAAAATTTCTATAATAAGATCTAGAATCATACTAAGAAATGTTTCTTAATACAGATTAATATATTTCTTTATACTGTGATATATAAGACAACACTGTTATAATTTGGAAAAAAAGGGGATTTCTTGCTTTGACTTTAAGTTGGTACTTTAAAAGATTGATATTTTAGAATAACTAATAAATGCATGTGTATGTGTGATTTCCTACTTTCTGTTTTTTTTAAAGAAAATTATCTGGCTTTACATGCAAAAAGAACAACTAATATTTTGTAAAATAATCCGTATATTTTCAAGGTATTCATTTTTACTACATATATCTCTGTGAAGAATGGTAATATTTATATAAAAGTCATTACTTTTATGATTATACACTGGGGAATAAAATTTTAGAACAAATCTCCTTTTCGTTGATGACAGTTATAAAAATCAATCACATCAATTTTAATAAATTAATGAATTGCGCAATGAAATGTAAAGCATCATATGAGTATGTAATAATTTTTATTCTATGTATACAATGCTCAAGTAAAAAAGTAGTAAAAAGACTAAAATCATTAAGGCATGCAGGTAGCATCGGTTTTTTACAAAAATCTGGAAATGAAAGAATAAATTGACAATTATAAAATTTTAGATATGTCCAGGATGCAGAACATTTAGATGAGTTTACACGTAAAATAATTATCAGAACATTGGATGAAGGCAAAAAAAAAATCATAACTATTACTAAGAAACTGAAAATAGTCCACGAAATTGTTTACCGAATTTGGGCATAAAGTATAATGTGTAGTTGGATCAAGTTAGGACATACTTCCAATGATATGATTAAAGACGACTGGTATTTATTTTTAAAAGTGAAATAGAACAGTCATTTTTCAACAATACAAGTAAAAAAGAGAATTATTATACTTACAAACACTGATATACTGCAGACTATATTTCGCCGAATGCATGCGTCAAGCAGAATTATTTTCCTGATATGTGTCTTTCTGACAGTAAAGCTGTTTGCATCTCGTTTGTATGGTGTTGAATATACCTGTATTCAAATGAGAGTGATTGGACAGGTGTGTTCTTCTCCAGATGATAGTTACTTTAATATTTACTCTATAGTCTTCCACTAATATGGTATGATAACGATGATAGTATCTACCCTAAACTATTTATGAAAGAAAACCGAAGGGTTCGTAATGTAATAAATCATGATCAGTGAACACACGTTGCTCAGAGTGTACACCTTTGAGCGCGTTTTAATACATTACTTAAATTCTGTAACATATTTGTCTTTTACGTCTTTGTATTGTTGATTTATTTCGTTACATTAATGACAACATGGCATGTTATCCACATAGATGGTGTAACAACGTAACTTCTTACTCTCAAAGGTCAAACAGCTAATTGCCAAAAGGCATTTTATTTCTAGAGTAAAAATAAAGGTTAAATTTTTTCAATATTAAAATGTCACACTTCATAGGTTTTGCAATAGAAAAGATCTATTTCAATTGAAGTTCTTGTATTACATTCGTTGTGCCGCTGACTCCGGCAACCCATATTTCACCATTGGCTAAAGTTCCTCAGTAAAAAAAAAAAAAAGGTTATGAGTAGGTCCTTGAGAGCTGCTGCGTCCACAAACTCAGCCTACAGTCTTTGAAAAACCCAACACTTCAGTGAACAGTTCTTTGGTAAAAACAAGAGATCGAGGGTCCATATCCCTTGGTCCTTGAGGGGCGATGGCACTCGCAAACTCAAAATTTGAAGAACAGAAAAAATTCAGTCAATTGATGGAGATTAAGAAGCTTTTTCTACTCTAGCCGACTACTTTAAACTCCATGGGCGAGTCACTTTCATGCCCCCAGTCACCTTTCATTGGCGGATGTAACACATTTGCACTCTGCTCTACTCACCATAGTCCCGCTCTATTGGTGCGTGAGAACAATCGGTCGGCCCTTTTGATCCTCACTCCGGAATGGCATTGGGCCAACCATTCGAAGGATATAACTTGTCTTGTTCCTTTTACACTGAGTGTGCGTCTTTGTATCGCCCTGCCCACAGTACTTCCCATTCAAGTTGTCTGCGTCCCATATGAGTGAAGGGAACCTCCCACAAAGAAGCTATTTCTCTCGGCGTCCTTCCTATTGAACGTTTTGACTAACAATCGTCTGTAGTTCAGGAAAAGAAAACGGTGTAGCGAAATCAAAGACATTCTCTAAGACAAATCGCACATGTTTTGACCAAGGCGTGAGGAAAAAACAGCTGATGCCTTTCTTTTGGAGACACAGTGTCCTATCTGGACAACTTGACCCTCCATACGTAAATATTGAGACGTATAGATGAGGTGAGTTCTGTTATTGAGCAGACGTCACAGTGACTATTTCGATCCATTTGGACAATGAATATACTGACTGTCTCCTTTGATCAACATATTTTCTAGATTCCTAAATGGAAATTTTTTGAGTCCCTTATGTCTACGTTCAGATACACGAAACTGGCTTCCAATAAACATCGACATAATGAAAAAGATAAGACAAATTTTTCTGAACAACTCCTGGAAAATGTTGTTTACAATATGCTTCGAAGTGTTGATAGTTGCATAGGACCTTGCAAAGTTTCAATGGATAAATCTCATGTATAATAATAAATGTCTTAGATGTATGTGATGCGGTATTTGGATGAGTTGCGCAACTCTGGATTCGAGTCACTAACAAAGCACCTGTAATGAATTTCAAAATAAATCTGAAGTAACATCGATGTTCAAGCAACTCAACATTTGCGCGTGCATTACATTCAATAATTCATGACTATAAGGCTTTTTGAATATTTGTTCCACAACTTAAGGTTTTGTCCATCGGTGTATTGATAAGTTATTTCTTTTTAATAACATACATGCAATATTTTGTTTTATAAGATCTTGTATTTTGATAATAAGTATTTATAGATTTATATAGTACATAAAATACAACTTCTAGTGTACATTACATACATTTTAAGTTTCTAAACTGTAAGTTAGAATTTCTTAAATTTTACTTATAAGTAATGAATATTGTTTCATGATCCTTGTTTTTGCTCTGCAGTTCCACCTGATTATCTTACTGTAAATGGATTAGGTCAAGCTTCCACGATGGAAGTGAGTGAAAATGTTACAGTTCGCTTGTCCTGCCAAGCGGTGGGAAGCAAACCAGCTGCTCAACTCAAATGGTACAAAAACAGTATTGAAGTACCCAAAGGTATATGTTCCTTTATTTTTCATAATATGGGTTATATTTACAGCGAGTATTATTAATATAAATTAAACACCGACTCCTTTTTCAGATATATAAGTGTTCCAAAACTAGTATTATATTCTGACTCCTTTATTATTAGATAAGTATACTTAAAAGTTTCTCAATATGAGATTCTTGCACAATGCAAGCCCCATTCATGTCTTTTATCGTTTTGTACAGGGGTGTTAATTTTGTCTCGATTGGTGAAAATATAAACAATTTTCAAACAGGTATACTTCTTTTAAATTTAAATTAAATAGTTCGAATCTTTTACACATTATTTACAATAGATTATGGTTTAAAATGTAATCATAATTTTAAAAATTATAAGCATTTCCAAATAAGAATTAATTTTGTAATAAATATTAAGTAATTTTTGCGTTGCGCACGCTATTTTCTAAAATAATAGCCTCTAATGTATAACACTTCATAGAATTATAAAATGTATCATACTATTTAACCTCTAGTAATTTAAGATTAATATATCTTTTGTATTTCAAAAAATTTGAAAAAATATTTTTAAAATATTATTATTTTTATTTTTTTTAAAAAAAATCTAATTTATTATTCTATTTATTTAAAAATACTACGGTGTAATAAGGATACATTTAACTTTATAAATCAACTTATTGCTAGTAATTAAACCTTCTACTGTATAAAATAGCATGTGCACCGTAAAACTTAATTAATATTTCTTATTTTCATATGCTTATAATTTTTAAAATTATGATTATATTTTAAACATTTTACTCTTTTCTGAAGCTCCATTTCTTTATAATAAATGTGTAAAATATTCGAATTATTTAATTTTAATTTCAAAGGGTTATATGTATTTGAATATTGTTTATATTTCCAACCCTCTAGAGAAAGTTAACACCCCTGAGACCGCTTAAAATCAAGAGTTGCGCATTTATGTTGACTGTTCAATTCTTACTCTTTGAAAGGCATAAAGATGCTTAAGCTTACACAATGAGTATTATTCGAAAATATTATTATGAAAAAAAAAATTTTGAAAAACTATTCAAAAATATAATTTTATTCTTCAAAAATAAATAAAAATTGCCTTAATCTCTAAATAAATATATTCTCTTATATTTCGTCTCTTTGAGGTACAAAATATACCAAACAGGATTAATATATTAGAACTATTGCAATATAATTCAAGAATTGTATTTAACTTAATTTGTGTCTAATCTTATTTCAAAGAAAATAAATAATCTTTTAAAATTCAATTTTAATAACACAAAAAAATAACTTTACTAAAACTTTAAAATAAAAATAAATAACAACGTTGTCAGACGACAATATGTCATTTGTATAGATCGGTAAGGTCGCGTCCATCCAGTACAGTGGTTAGCGATGCTGCTGACTGTTGTACCGTAGGGCCTAGATGAGCTGTGGATGTTTTTTAATGTATAGTGTCTTTTTTTTGCGAGAGGGGGGTACTCTTCTCTCTAAATAGCCGCCAAACTGCAAGTCCGCTCGTGAGGCTGGTTGGAGGGGAAGGGAGGGGGAAGGCCCCTAACACTCCTCGGGTTATTCTCCCTCAAAATTCAGGTGGAACCGAGAAAAATCGTTTTGCCACCTGCATGGTGCTCAAAGCTACGGGTAACGACAAGCATGCATCTAGCTCCTTGCCATGATAAATTTGTTCGCCTGGATCTAACGTAGTCGAGATTAGGTGGCATAAGAAACAACAACAACATCATAGATCGATAAGAAAACAGGCTTAGGTCTTATACGTATTTCAAACTATGATATTTTTAATTTTTTTAATATTATGTACCTCATAAATAAACTTTTTTTAAAAAGAATAATGTTGTATGCATATTTCAAGAATTAATTTTACATAATATGTCATACTTAAACACACACACACACATATAAACATACACATATACATATTTTAAGATTTTTTTTTTGTGATTGAAAATGCCTTTGGTAACTGAGATGTCTGGGTATTAGTAAAAAGTTAACTGAATATTGAATTTTAATGAGACAACTCAAAACGGGTTAAGATTCTTTAGATTCAAAAAATTTAAAAACCAAAAATAATTCAGAATTGTAAAATTCAAAGAGTTTGAAAGTATGACGTGAAAGTTAAAAGCCTATATTATCTTCATGTTTGATCTTCTTTAACAAGACTGAATTGAAATGAATCCAGTAATCTTCCGTGCAAAATTCTAAAATTTCATAAAATGCATATGGATAATGTACAAACTGATCAATAAAAATTTTTCTGTTTCATTTTCATTTCCATAAGATTATTAAACATTCTATTTTTTTACTATAAAAGTCATAACTAATGATTTTAATTATTATTTTAATAGTAGCTATTATTCTTTTAATCGATGATTTTGTAACATATTTTTATGCATGTTCATGGATCGAGAGAATAAAGTCTAACTGAGTATAAGAATTCGAATACTTTGAAGCTAAAATATTGAATTGAATGTAATATAAAATTTATGTCTGAAAATGATTTATTGCTACATAATGTGATATTCATAAATTACCGTCGCTCTTCAGCGGGCAAATTATATTAGTAAAGAATATTTTACTTTTATGTAGTGGAAAAAAGATGAAGACATTAACTATTTTTTTTATTTTGTTTTTACTTTTAAACACGCAGTGAACTTTTCAACTCGGAATACAACAGTCCGAATTCCCACAGTAAACTTGAATGAAAACAAGCCTTACACACGCAATTCTTCAACATGTTTAAACTATTTGTTAGGTGGTTTTTATAGTACAATGTAAGACATTCTAAGAATTTGGTAGGTTTTTGAATATATCTCATTACATTTATTCAAAGTATTTCAATGACTTTCGTTTTAAAATGTTTAAATACATATCATTATATTCGAATGATTAGAAGATGTTGAATGTTTATTGTTGATTCATATAAAATGTGAGTGTATTGTGTAACATATATATTAAACACTTTGTAAAGTATAGATTCGCTATAAATATACTGCATCAATTTTTCTCTTTTACAACAAAAAATCAAATATCACGTTGCTTTACAGAGTATATATTGAACTTTGTAACACTTAATGATATATGTATATAAATATTTATATACATCTATGATTAAGTATGATTAATATGTATATAAATAAAAAATAATAATTTTTTTTAAATCTTCGTGCATCATAAAGTATTACACGGGGATTAGAGAAGTTAGTATGAAACACACATTGCAAAGGAAAGAAAAAAAATCAAAGTCATGATGAAATACAAACCTTTAAAATAAATATATAGAACTTTTGGTGCAAATAAGTTGGTGAAAATCTTGAGGACAATTTATATTCATACCCTTAAGAGCCAGTCTGAGGATCTTTTTTTCTTTGAAAAACATGGAACACAGAAGAAGCACATGATCTACATTTTCTTCGTCACCAATATCACAATCACAGGAAAATGACAGAACTAAACTAAAATTGTTCAAATAGTTTTTAAAATTACCATGACCAGTGAGAAATTGGGTTATTTTGTAATTAGTATAAAAAAGATGGCATGACAGTGTCTCTTATTAAGGGTCGGAAAATTTTCTTTCTCAAACTCTCTTTATATATATATATTTGAAATGAGATATTTTTGGTTTCGATACTTCACCATTTTTTCTTTCTTAATCTTCTTGTACAAGGATTTCAGAATATTAACAGTAGTGTCAATTTCGCCCCGGCCACTCATTTCCAAACACGCCCATGTGTCTGCGAATTAATGCACAAACTATCGAGATGTTTTTATCTTTAAGCCTTTTAATTCGCTTTTATATCTCGACAATTATGTTGTTATACGACGAAGTACACTTCAGAGAATCCAAGGATGAAAAAAATCGGTGCAAATTAGATAGTCTGAGATGGCACTATTCTGTTTAGTGATTCATTCAATGGCAAATTTCAAACATAAAAGCAAAGCTACAAAAACTGTGCTTTCATCGCGAATTCTGAATGAATTTTCATTTAAAATTCAAAAGTTGACATTTATTTACGGTTATATTCAATTATGTATAAATTCAACAACTATAGTATAAGAAAACTTTAATAGTTATTTTTTAATTAGCCAGTTTATTTAATAATAGAATAAATCAATCAATAATTTATTTTTCCAGGAAATTTGAAATTATCAAACAGACCATGTAAAATATTAAATTCAAAATAAAATTAATATTGAATAATTCATATTTATGATTATCAATATTAAATGAAAAAGAAAATTGAATGATGACTGAATTACTTAATTATTACGATGATAGACACACTCTTTTTATATAAAGATAAAAACTCACATTTAAAAGAGTCAATTTGCGTTTTATTACGAAATGTAATTTAAAAGATCTGGTTAACTTACATGTTATTTTTATTTTGTTTTTTAGGGGGAGAGGAATGAAAGTTTTTAAACACTCAGTTATTAATAATATTTATATGAAATTTCACAAATGACGTCGTCTAAAACAAAAAGAAAAAATCACATGAATTTTGAGAAAGAAAAAAAAAATAGAAATGCAGAAGTGCTATTTAATGATTAAGTTTTCTGGAAATTTAGGTGATAGTTTTGAAAAGTAAAGGAAAAAGGTCTAATTCTTGTAAACAATTTTGGATTCATTGGATTGGATTTATTCCGTTCACTTTGATTGTATTGATATTTTGAATAAATATTGTTAACAACATGAGCATATGCCACAAGTTAACACTGGTCATGCTATTATATTATAGGAAGTAGTTTACCAAATTCGACATATGAACTGACTTGATGCTGACGTAAATCTGTACATGGTAGCAGCATCAAATATAATTGTCATTTTAAAACAAATATTTACAAAAAATAAATTCTTACGGCTCCTTTGTAACATCAGAAAAGTTCCTTAAAAGTTTAGAGTGATATGATCAGCGACATATAACCGTACACGATACAAGTAAACAAAGATTCAAATTTGTTTGTAATATGCTTCTGATATTCTGATGCCATTTAAAAGTGCAGTACTTAATCCATGTGTAAACCTTATCTGATAAAATATTAATTTGAATTTTTTTTTTAAATAATAAATAATTATAATAATATATATAATGTATTAATAAAATGGCATTTTAAATATAAGATTGAAAATAAAATGGTCACATCCCAATTTGCTTATTTTGCTCTTTTAACCAGCTTCGTACAAGATATGTTATTTTATTTCGAATCATTCTTTTTTACTAAATAAATCGGAAAGAAAAACGGAAATTAAATTTTTCCCATCTTTGTCTTCGTAACATGAAGCAGACTAAAAACACGATAAAAAAATGTGATTAAAATGAATTTTTAATTTATTCTTCGCATCTTCTTCTATTGTCTTGAAATGATCTTTTGTGTCAGACAAGTGTATCTTGTAGTAAAAAAAAATATCATTTCCTGTTTCAAGCAAAAAGCAATAAGGGCTTAGCTTATTTACTTGTTTGTTTATTTTTTGGACATACAGTTTTATCGCGATGCTTTTTATAGCCCTGATTTTCCATTTATTTTTTTAAAAAGAGCTGTATTAAATATTTTATTTTTAGAAACTTTGAAAGCAATTCCTTTGTTAAGAAAAACGAACTACATTTTAAATGGAAAAAATTTCAAAGATCAGTTGTGATAATCGTCATATTTTTAAAAGTAGAAGAATTATATATTTTCAATTTAATGTTTTTTTTTCTAAATGTTTAAAGGGTAAATAAGAAATGTCTTTTATTTTTCTTCTAAGGTTTTATTAAGCAAATATAGGTGTACAGTGTTTGTATTATACTCGATATAATCTCCACATTGAGCAATGCTCTTGGTCCAGTGAGCGACAAATTACTTACAGTTTCCTAGCAAACATTTTTTTGATTAGTTCTGAAGAGGTAATTTGACGTCCTATAAAAGATTCCTTGAGCGTTCCAAAGAAATAAAAATAAGACGGAGAGAGATATGGGCGGCAGGGAAGGTGTTTCAGGGTCTCAAAGCCCAACCTGCTTCATGTTTCTATTGTGCTATGGGTAGAATGCGTCTAGGAGTTATCTTGAAAAAACAAAACTTTCCTTGAAACTAGACCTTGGCATTTGTTTCGAAATTACGGTTTCAGATTATTGTCCTACAAATCATTGTACCTAGCATTATTTATGGGAACTCTGTCCAAGTTGTCTGGTATAGACCTTTTTTTCAACCAAAACAGAGTTAACACAGGGTTCCCCACCATAAGCAAGGTCTTGAAGTTTTTCGTTTCAGGTTATCTTGTTTGCTTATTCTTCATACTTTGACATTTCGATTAGGACTCGTAAAGATAAATTGACTTTTCATCTAAAGGTAACTGTTCCGCTTTGAAATGATCCAGTAAATGTTAAAAGTTGTCCAAAAATTTGATTTTGTTTCGTGCGGTAAGCATTCGTAAAACTCATTGCACACATACTATACGGAATTAGATGATTTCGCTGTAGGTAATTTGATAGGAAGAGACGGGGGACTAATATTTAAAGAAGATGCGTTCCCATCTATTATAAATCCCCTGTAAATATGGAGTGTTATTGTCAAGGGTTGAGTTTTCCGTTTTTATGTTACCCTCTTTCAGTCACAGTAAAACATTTCGATCCGCAAAAGGATGCTTTTACGAGATAAAACACTTTTCAGGTACTAAGTCAAAAATCTCCGGTGAATTTCAGAACCTTTCACATTCCGTGACAACAACATTCTGATCATTCCTCGTTTCTTCTTTTTGGTGCAATCTGATAACAAAGTTAGTATGCTTATACTGTTATACCTAAACAACTCCGAAGCGATCGTCATTAAATTCCACGCACATGACCACAGATGCGTTAACTCAACGTATGTAACTTTGTTTAATAAAATTATAGAATGAAAAGTATAAATAATTTTTTGCTTAACATTGTAAAAACATTGGAATATCACATCCAAACATTTACATTACAACTTCTTTAATCTAAAAATTACACTTCTATGTTTAAAATTTTAGATCATTAAATAATAATAAATATGGAATAATTTTGAATTATATCTGCCAACATCATTTTGTTTATGAAAATGAGTATCAAAATAGAATATTCAAGATAAAGGAATTATTTAGAGCTTTTGGTTTTTTTTTAAATATCACCTTAAAATCTAGTTGATTTTAATTTAAATTAAAATGGAAGGATTTTAATTAATTTTTGATCGTTTTTCATGCTACAGATTGCATGTAGAGAAACATCTATCTTTATTAAATTCAAATCGCATACTTCATGAAAATTATAATGTGACTCGCTATACCTTTATTGAACTTTATAGTTGGTTTTTATAGTTTTGAAATCAATGTTAAAGGACATTTGTGTTAGACATATTGTTTTACAGTAGTACTCTTAAATTTTTTGAAAAAATGAAAAAAAATAATAATAGTTGGACAGTTGTAAAATAAAATCTGAAAACTTTAAAAAAAAGTACCTGAAATGTTTATTTGACATTGAATTATTCGATGGAAAATTTGCTGACAGACATTGTTCATTATTTGCTAGATATTTTTGAAAAATTAGAGTAGTTCATTCATTTAAAGTGTAATTTAAATTCAGATGTTAACTATCATTAAAATAAAATAAATTATAATGAATGTTGCCTTCATTGTGTTATGCAATTTATTATAAAAAATAACACTACATAGACATTTTAAATTAAACGTGAAACTATTTAAAAATAGAAGGATTTAACTATTTTAATTGAATTAATGCAATTAATCTTCTATTTTCCCTTTTATGTTTGCATTAAATAAGTACGCATTATTTAAGCTACACTTGGTAAATGTAAATAAATTTAAAAATTTTGAAGTATGCATTTTGTTTTAGTATAAACATACAAACCTTTATTAGAAACTGATCAAAATTTAAATAATATAAATTTCTACTGAACTTCTTTTCAAAACATTCAATAAAATGATGATATAATTAATAAAAGCTTAATTTTTTTGTCGAAATTTAAAAATTCAAATTTAAATTGTATTGAAAAGTTTTTGAAGAAATTATAAATATTATTAAAATGTCTATCTTATTAAAATAACAACATAAAATCCTTGAAATTAAAATAATTCATAATATGCCTTAAAACTCTTTGCCGCAGAAATTTAACTGATTAAAGTGCTTTGGGTTGTTAATAAGAGGATTTCATCTTTGAAAGAAAAGAAGATTGATATTCACACACACACACATACACAAGATTTGATGCCGCAGGGCCTTAAGAGTTTCGAAGTTTCTGATATCAATTTAATCACGGATAATTGATTCCTTTGTGTAGTTATTATTGTCTTTCTTTGTGACAATAAACTGTAAATTAATTGGTTTCCGAGATTTATTTCAGCAAAAAAATTTCTTGAGAAATTTTCTACTAATCTAAAGAGAAAACTTCTTTTGAAATTTATTTACGGCACGAGTAATGACTCCACTAAATTAAAACGTCTTGGTAAATTATTCAATTCACGTTATTTTTTTTCATTAAAAAAAATATTTTAGCATTAAGGAGAAAAAACACTTTTTTTTCCTTCTGGGAAATTAGTAAAGATTTAACGGAAAAATAAGGGGTTTAAAATTAGTTTATGTAATAAATAATAACTCAGGTTGAATAAAAATGTCTTGGTATGTTATACAATTCTTACTTCTTAAATATTTTTATAAAGAAAGGGAAAAAAATAATTTACAACAATAAACCCATTTTTTTTTTAATTTTCAAATCTTTTAGTGAGTTAGCGGACACCTTTTTCTAATCCCTCCGAAATCAGTTATAAAATGTAATGAATAATTTAAAAAGAGAATTTATTTTAAGAATAAATATTGTTGCTGTGAATACAGAATTTTAATGTCTTGAAAAATTAAATATTTTGAATATTAGTTGATTTTTTTTATTAGTATGAGTTAATTGAAACATTTAAGGGGACATGGTACCCTGGAATCATTTTTTTTATTATATATATTTATATGGAATTGTTTGCATGTACCCTATTTGAACTCACATATAATATATATTTCGGATGATAAACAGCATTCTTAAGCAAGTACTTTAAAATTTTTAAAAGTACTTTAGTATCGTAAAATTCTCACTACTTAGAGAAAGTTTAATATTTTTGAACAGTTTTCTTTCTAATATCCTTAGAAGTATTCCACCTAATTTTTTACATAATATTGAAGCATTACGAGTTAATCATACACTTTAAAATTATCTTTCGTGTTGGACACGACAAAAAACAGTAATAAACAACTATATCTATCTTTGAGAAATTTTGTAAAAAATAATTGTTAATTTAAATCCTTATTCCATGCACAAATCAACACACATATTAAGCAAAATAATCAGAAAAAATATTCAAAACTTTATATAGAGTATAACGAAATCATTAGCATTTAAAATACACATATATCGTAAAAAATCGTAAACTTGAGAGAATGATATTTAAAGTTTTAAAAAGGTCAGTTAAATAAATGATAGTGCTCAATGCAGAAGTCATGTGCTTTTGTTTTCTCTAGAATATACTCTTTAAAAAGTTAAGGAACTGGTTAAATGATGTAGCTAGAGCTACGGAATATTGTGTACTTATTAGAACCGTTGCACAGTTAAAATAAGATAGTAAAAATTTGCTATTTTGGTCATTTTTTGCGTAACGTGTATCCTTTATGGCATTTAAGAAAATATATAAATCAAATCTCATTTCAAATATACTAAATAATGAATTAAAAGATTTCGGAAAGTTTATTTTTAAGGAAAAAAATTCTTTTCTTGTAATTTTAACATAAAATAACACACACACATTTTCAACTAATATTTAAAATTATTAATAAAATTCATTCTCAAAACAAATTTAACATGCTACAATCAAACAACGTATAAATATTATTTTGAGAAAGAAAAAAAAAACCTAACGTCTTAAAGAAAAAAAAAAAAAAAATAAGACCTTACTCACTAAATTCTGCTGTGACAGAAGACTTTTATACTCTCTCTGGAGAATTCCATAAGAATAAAACCGTTTTTGGATTTCTTGAATATAATGTGAAATATAAGACAGAAATTCAGCGGAATTTTAAGGTCATAGAAACCACTGTATTATTGCCTTTTCTTCAAAATGATGAGATTTAAAAAATAAAACTACCTGGCCAAATTCTTGAAACTCATGCTCGCATGAATCTTTTGTCACCTCTGGTTTCTAGGGACTTCATCTTTATTTAGAACGAAACCGCTCTCTCAATTTGGAAGATATTTTTTTCTTTTCTCAAAGTGAGATTTTCTGAATTCTCTTCGCAATGTGAAACAGTTAAACAGAAGTGGAAAAAAATATTACCTGCAGAATCATTACCAAGGATTACGATAAGTTCAACAATACACAATATAAAATTGATCCTTTTATATAACTGAATCATTATCAATAGTAAAAAAAAAAAAAAGATAAAATATAGATATAAAATATCAATTTGAAGATTAGATTCTTAAAGAAAATCATGAATAGAAAGCAGAATGTTTTTCAAATAAATTTATTAAACGCTTGGTATTGAAATTTATTATGTTTTATGTATGTTGATATTACCTCATGTAAAGATTATTAGTAATTCCCTTTATAAAAGGAATGAAAAAATAAATTTTTCTATATTGAGAAGGAAATAAAAAGCTTGATATGTATAAAATTCCTATTTCCAGTATCAACTACAGTTTTCATTGGAACTTGAAAATATGAAAAAGTTTGTTTAACCCCTTAATTTGTTTGCCTGTACACCATACGGGCTACAAAAAGCTGGTCACAGCTGGTTTATAGGTACAGAGTACGAGTAATTTGATACTTTCTTCTTTCTAACTTTGATTTGCACATATTTATAATTCTTAAAGTGAGATCATTGGTGCTAGTGGTCTTAAGAGATGCAGTTTGTTTATGGTACTCAAATATTTCTTATCCGGGATTTTCTTGTAGTGAAGGTGGAAATTTTTCATTAAAGGTAGGAATTTAGGTTCTTGGAAATATTCGATAAGGAACAGGAATTTGCAAAGTAATGTCCAATTTAATGGTTGAGAAGAAACGAAAATGGAAACGATACCCAAAAAAAGCCGTTATTATCTCTGTCCCTATTGCAATGAAAGTCTTAGTATTACACCATATTTCAAATTGTGCGTGCATATATATATATATATATATATATATATGTATATACACTCAAGAGCCAAGACATTAACCTGTCAATAGACCTGTCAATAACGAGTTGGCCCACCTTGGGCGCACAACACAGCTTCAACCCGCTTTGGCATGCATGCCACAAGTCCTAGGCGTCTGACCGGAGACAGATTGTACCAGATGTTTAAGCATCAGTCACGCAAATATGAGATATTGCGAATTGGTGATCTTTGAACTCTGAGCTTCCGTTCCATGACATCCCAAATGTGTTCTATCGGATTGAGATCCGGTGATTTAGGTGACCAGGTTGTTAAGTGGAATTCAGCATCATGTTCCTGGAACCGATCCAACACAATTTAAAACTTATAACACGGGGCGTTGTCCTGTTGGAACATTCCATTTACAGCTGGAAAAACAGAGGCCATGTAAGGGTGTAACTGGTCCGCAATGATGTTCAGATACCCTGTAGTATTCATGGTCTGCACTACCACAACCACGAGTCCCATAAACGCCCAAGAGAACGTCCACGAAAGCATAATACCGCCACCACCGGCCTTTGTATGACCTACTGTACATTGAGGGAGCAACTGTTCGCCTGGAAGACGGCGCATCCTGACACGACCATCGGCGTGATGAATGACAAACTGTGATTCATCTGACCAGGCAACTCTCTCCCTCTGATAAATGGACCAGTCGCGATGTTCCCGGGCCCAGCGCAGGCGCAGTTGGCGATGACGCTTGGTCAGCAAAGGCACACGAGTGGGACGTTTGCTGCATAGCCCCATATGCAACAGTGTCCGCTGAACAGTGTGCCCCGATACTATTCTACTTGGCCTGCATTGTATTGGGCTGTCAGCTGAGCCACTGTCTGGCTCCGGTTTTGCTTCACCATGCGAGACAGTCTCCGACGACCTTCTTCTTTTGTAGCATGTAGAAGTCCAACTCCATGTCGTCTACTGCTGAGTTCACCGTCATTTATCCATTTTGCATAAGTACTAACAAATGTAGATCGCGAACAACCCACGAGTCGTCGGAAGTACTTGTTCAGAGCCTTCGAGCCATTACAATCTGCCTTCTATCAAAGTCGCTTAGATCCGCAGCCTTTCCCATCACACACAGAAATAAGTGAAAGAATGATTCTTCAGACTCTCCAGCAGCAGTTAAATACCACTTCCACCTGATCACGTGTCTTCCACGTCATCCAGGGGGGTTATTGCAAAATGTAAGGGTGGTCATAATGTTTTGGCGCTTGAGTGTATATATATGTTATCGGCAATTTATGAAATGCCGGCATTCTATACAATGCCGGACGTTTTTAGGCAAAGTTTGAAATATGAGATTGATTACATACTTTGCATAGGCATTGTATAGAATGCCCAAGCATTCTGTAGAATGCCTAAAGCTATTTAGGCAAAGTATGAAAAACGATCATGATAAGGATATTATATCAATGACTTACATTCCTAAAAGTACAAATGGTTATTCTGACAAAATAATGAGACTGCTATTAAAAAAATTATTGTTTAATTGTGATTTCGCATATACTTGGTATTAAAATTCCTTCAGAAGTTCCAAGTTGATAGAAACCATCATATTTCTCACTCATTACAAGTGCCAATATATTGGCATTCGGGAAAAAATCAATGTTTTGTATTACAATACCTCTTTTTAAAAAAATAATTTTCTTTTTTTTATGGCAAATTTCACGTAGGGGAAGGTACAGTTCAATATCATAACGTGTAACAATTTTGTATTTGGTTGAAAGTTCTTTCAGAGTTCTATCATATCCCCAGAATCACATGAAATTAATTTTGCTCTTGGCAAATTAAATTCCTAGAACAAGTTCACATCGTCAAACTGGGTGTCAAAATTACCGTCGGCTTATGGTATCGCTTACATGATGCCTCACTAAAAAGGGATACCAGTCCCTGGAGAATGTACGATGTCTGAAAATGATAAAAAAAATGAATCTGCAAAAAATGAATTGGGGGGAAAAAGAATCCGTGGCGTCATACTTTATACCATTTCTTCCGAAGTTTTCTCTTCCGGACCAGTCAACGTTTGGTAATTTTACGGCGGCTCGCTGAGGGTGGGACGTTGATTATTTATATTTTAAATTGTTTTGATTTTATAATTTAATTGTATTTAAACATGCCCTCAGAGTAAAAATCAGTTGCACCAAAATATAATTATAAAATGATTTCACATAAAATATAAAGTGATTTCCATGGAAAGTCGCACAAACACGAGAAAAATACACCCCAGTAAATATAATGGAAATAATTTAATGCTCCTTGAGTGACCTGATACCCTTTGATCCACGGAACAAGGGTTGGGGACCACTGTTTTATGGTGCCGACACTTTCTTTAAGAGCTAAAATTAGTTTACTTTTATTCTCCGCAAACATCACATCATAGCTAATCAGCAACCAATAGTCCCTGGGTTTCTTCTTAGTAGTCATTTTAGCATTTTTATATCAGTTATTAACTTCTAGTAAGTAATTTCAGTTAAAAAAAAACCCTTTTTTTTTCGAGCATCAACTCAAATTTTAGGCAACTAACCGTTGAATAGTTTTTTCATGTCTATGGATCATGGATGGGCAACCTTTTAGCTGTTGCGTGTCAAACCAATCTACCAATATGATTCAGAGAACCACACAGTAGAGCATTTTTGAAACAATTAAAAAATTTACAAATTTGTTTAGTGCAAAGTGCCTTTGAGAATTGTTCCGCGTGCCACATGTGGCTCGTGTGACATAGGTTGCCGACCCCTGCTTTAGACCATGTCCCATTCTCCAACACTATAGCTTGCTTCTCCATTTTCAGTTAGCACAGGAAAAAAACAATTTTTTGTTGAATAAGTTTTAGTAAAATTGAGTATTTTGACATTTCCGAACAAACAGCAATGTACAACTAACAGATTCTGAGTCTGAGACACGCGTTTAAAGTTTTATATCTTGCCAATTGACAATATTCGAAATGAATCTGAGATGTATTTCATACTTTGCTGGTTTCTCACTAGGCATTCTATAGAATGACTAGGCAATGTGGGAAATAGGAATCATTTCATACATTGCCGGCTAGATTTAGGCATTGTATAGAATGCCTAGGCATTCTATAGAATGCCGGATTTCATACTTTGCCAGTAACATATACACAAAATTCTAAACCAATTAAAAAAAGAGATACGTACACGATTTTTTTTGTAAGTGTGAGTGAAATTATTTTAAGATAATCGTATATGAAACATTCTTCACAGCTTGCAGAGTGTAATTATAAAAAGCAGCCACACACATTTAGGCTTTTATGTGTTCTTCAATTATAAAATTTAAAAAAAAGTGGGAACACTTTAAAATTGGAAATTAAAATAAAATTCTTCTATTTTCGCGCATTCTGTTAAGGATTAGGCTTAGTTACATGCAATTAAAAAATGTGCCTTTGTGGAACATTTTGGGCAAACAAATTGACCTCTTAAGGGGTTAAAGGAACATTCAAGTATAGATGTATTTATGAAGATATTTAATAATGATGGAAAATAGAAATACTAATATTTTTAAGAGACCATTTGTGTTGAAAAATGCGTTTCAAATTAGAAAACATTAAAAAAGCCTAATAATAATAAAATGCTGAAACCTATCTTTTTAAAATTTTATATAGGACGTATGTATGTTTTCCAATATGAGTATTCTACTTCCTTATTAATTCTTGCACAAATTTCAAAGACATCGTACTAGAGTTTTACAACTTAAACTCACAAAATGTATTTTAAAAATTCAGAATTTCTTGTTTTGTTAAAATGCTTTTTTTTTGTCGAATTAATTTAAAAATTGGTTTCTTCCTCGAAGACGTAAGTATACGTATGTAATAAGGCATGTAAAATAGCGTTAACTCTTACAAGTGATCATTTCATACTTAAAAACAATATTATATAGTATATATTCATCTTTAAGATATTATGTAATCAATACTTTTTTTATTAATTTCGGGTTCACATTCCTTCAAATGATTTTAATCGATTCTAGAACAATTAAAATAGCGAGTCGCATTCATGGTTTCATGATAATGACAATCATTATAGCAAATCAGCGAATGAGTTCAAAAGCTCATGTGGCGTCACAGCCTCGCTATAAAAGCGGCTATGTGTTTCCATCTAATCAGTTCATGCGCTTTGTTGTTAGCAACTTTTGCTCTTTGCAGAAACTTTCTCTTAAAAATACATATTTTTCAACAAAATGTATTTTATTTAAAAAAAAAGAAAGAATAAAAACCAAGCATACAAAAAATATTTTTATTTCAATTTAAAAATATTTTTGAACAAAATCTTTTTAAAGATTGAATATTATTACCAAATTAGAAATTTTATCTAAATTTTATAAATCGAACAAAAAGTACAATTAGTTTAATATGTCTTTTGAATGCAATTGAGAACACGTGTTTGTTTTTATCGTGTGATCATCATGTATTGAGCCCATTGAGTGATATCAAGATAATATTGATTTTATCCGTTAATTTTCATAATATTACGCTTTATAAATATGTATGAACTTACCAGAGAGTCAAATAATTCATTTGAATATTTTATGACTTTTGCATGAAGCAATTCGCCCCAAAATGTCACACTTGTAGCGAGATAACTCATATGTTTAGCATCAAACTTACTCTATCTTCCTCTTCACAAAGTAATTACTTTTTATAAAGTACTTAACAAATGCATTTCAGTAGGAGAAAATTATTTTGATATCTAACAGCGAGACTCCTTTACTTCCACTATTTTATGTACGATTCTTCGTGGTCACTGTTTTCTGAACATTGATGCATTGAAAGGAAATTCAATGCTAACCTTGTGCCGGTTTTCCCATACGACTTTAAGGCAAGTTTTGAGGACCAAAAAAAACGTCGGTCCAAGCGTATTATAGACGAAGGAGATTACATGGAAAGAAATGCAATAAATTTTGAAAAAAATAAATGGATGTCCTTTGTTTTATGACAGCATTAAGGATATTTCCTTGTTATACTGGCAGAAAGAAGCTTGAAAAACATTAAACTAATTTACAATAATAATTTATGTCTCATTTTACGAATTTGTGGGTAATTAATGCTTAGTTACATCTTAAAATATTGTATATAATTTACAACCAGTTGTTTTAAAGATTAATATTTCTTTCTATTGTATTTATGTTATGATAAAAATTGAATTATTCGCAAGCAACTCTGTCCCTTTAATGGCGATTCAATGGAAACTTGGCGAAAAATTGGTTATACAGCCATCATTTTTGGCGACCATTTTGGTGATTTTAGAACCATTTATGGCGAGCTAGCTACCACATGGATGTTTCTGTAAATTACTTTAAAAATTTACAACACAACAATCTATGATGTAAGTGGATATTTTTTTTTCTAGAAAGAGCTAGAAGGGGCAGCCGCACAGACTATAAATTGAAATATCTCGCTGAAACTCGGTCAGTTTTACTTCAGCTGTTGAAATATTGACTTAAGGAAAGATAGATTTCTTGCGAATACACTTTAATGCTACGTACTTGTATTTTTAGACACTGTTAGTGTCTGAGCACTGTAGAAGGTGTGAAAACCTAATGAAATTTATTAAGCGAATTTTTGTGTGGTCCTGTATTTAAAGCAGTGGTTCCCAAAGTGATCTATATAGACCCCCAGGGGTCTATGACAGTATACAGGGGTCCACGTAAGCGAAAAAATAATTTGGGGGTCCATGAGTTCTAAGTGGGGGTCTACGATAGTGACTTTCATTAAACTAGATCATGACTTTAATTTTAAAAGAACATTTAAAATGTGGAAACCAGGTTTAGCTTTTTAACAGATTTATATACTAAATTTAATGAATTTAATTTGCAGTTACAAGGACCATCATTTCGGCGTTTCTTGCCATAATTAAGCTAAGGTGTATAATGTTAGAATTCATGAATTTTCCTACTTTCTTAATTGGTCACACACAATCTACCAGAAAAGGACGTTTTAACCTACGTTCAACATTTAAATGCCTTTTATTCAGATTTTGTAACGAGGTTTGAGAATGATTTGACTATATATATATATATATATATATATATTATATATATAATATATATATATATATATATGGTAATACTACAGTAGGAAACTAACTAATATGGTTACATTGAAAGAAAAACAAATGTAATATTACAAGAGGACCTGATCGAAAGAGGCACTGAGAAGATCCTAAAGTAAAATTTAGAAACGGATATCAGCAATTTTAGAAGCACTAGATTCATCTCACCCATTAAAAGCATTTGTTTGTTGTTCAGTTACTTTGTGTCACTGTTATTTTAAGTATTGATTAAATTTTAATTTCATTAATTAACATGTGTGTCTTAGGTTTTAAACACTATACTTCACTACAGTTAGAAATGTAAATATTTTAAAGTAAGTAAAGCTCTGTACCAGCTGACAAAAAGACATTTAAATTGATAAATTTGCAAAAATTCAGTATTAGGTAAGTAGAGGTCTACCCAAAACTGAAAAACATGGCAAGGGGTCTACGAGGTAAAAAAGTTTGGGAACCTCTGATTTAAAGGATTGTTTTTCTTCAAAAACTTTCAACGCTCTTTAAGAACTGTTTTGCTCTTTTAGACGGATAGCATAAAATTCCCGAACCCCGGTCTACGTTACAATAAATTTAATTCGTACATAAAGCACGTGAAAGATCTATATAAAAATTCAAATACATAAGAATTCAATCTAATTTATTTATAAAAATATAATCATATAGAATCAAGTATATACTTCCATATACTTTATAGTAAGTAGACTGAAAAATGTCATTTTGACGACTATAATAATAAAAAAAAACGAACTGCTTCAACTTTTATATTTAACATTTGAATTTCCTTAAATCGATGTTTGAATCTGATGCCATACGAAATCGACTCATTTAAGTATGGAATGTCGCCAAATGTTTTTTTGATGACTGTAAATAACGGAAAAAGAACCTGTATATTTACTCAAAAAAGACATTTTACTTACTTTGTATATTCCCATATGTTGCATTGTATTGTTTTGAATGACATTTTGCTATCAAAAGTACAATGTCATGTCCAAACTTAAATAGCTTTCTTAAGTTAATGTATGTTGTAAATTTTGATTTTATAGCTATCTACACAAGATAAAATTCCAATTCTTTGTTTGTAAAGGAATACGCATTTACTTTTAGCTGTGACAAATTAGAAAAAAACCTAAAGTGGTATGTTTAATATGTTTTAAGCAAGATTGCATACAAAAATAAATATTTAAACATTTGATATACATAATTATTATTCCAAACCTGGATTATTCAAGGAATCTATTGGTGCATTTGCTTTTAATGAAGGCACTTTATGCTTATCCTGTATCATCAGTAATTGAAATTTTACGTTTTTAAAGGGTATTAGCCAGGTATTTGCCAGTTTCTCAAGATTTTTAAATTGTATTTTTTAGTTTAATTTAGATATTTTCAAAATCTATCTTTTTAATTTCTATAAGTTTTATATAATAATAAATTTAAAAAATTCCTCTTAAATTTAATATTATCTTCTTTTTCAGTTTCAAACATGGTATAGTTTTTTAATATTATTTTTGTCATAAGATTATAATTAAATTTTTGTTTGATATTCGTCAATTAATATTACATACATTTTATTATGGAATTTTGGAGCACAAACACATTTAATTTCCGAATAAATATCCATTGCTTATTGTGAAAATATTTCCTGATAAATTTGTAGAATAATTTTTATTATTGTCATTTTTTCTTACTTTTTTATGTGAGTACAACGTCATTTCCTGAAATATAGGAAATTTCTCTTGCCACATTTAAAAATAAACTTAGTGGTGCAGTTGCTCAAAATTGTTCTGAAGTTTTTATTGGCATTACAATTTCCACTTGATAGCAACATTTAGTTCTTCATTAGTTTAGTTTCCTCTTAACCACTCTATTCCTAAAAACGCTTGCCAGTTTTTAACGATATAACACTCTATATCACACAGCTATTTGTTATCAATAAAATGGTCTCTTATGAACTTCTTTCTATAGACCCGAAATATTGATTAGGATGATATTATTATCCATCGTTACTATCATCGTTACATCATTGATAAAAAATCACTACAACTTCTCCAGAGATCACCAGTTATTTCTAGCATAATTCTTTCAATATAAGCAACATTGGCCAAATTATGTAGATTTAATGAAGAAAACTTTTGAAAAATTTACTTTTTTAAGAATCATAAATATTATTACAGTGGCAAAACTGTCCCACATTTCTACACACAGGTAATTGTAGAAAAGATGATATAAATAATAGAAATCATATTCCTATTATATCAATCTAAGCTTTAACTCAAGCATTTCTAAAATTTATATTCTTATACAAACCATTTAAATTTTTCTGTCAAGTTTTTTTTTCTTTCTCTCTCTCTCTGTATATTAAAATTTCCAAATTTAATGCTACTTACACTTTTCGTTGAAAGAAAAAACAAAACAAAAACATATGGACAAGAAAAAGCAAGAGGCATTTTGTGAAACTGTATCGTGTAGATCTACGCATACTATACTTTTTTTCAAAAATGGTAAAAGGAAAAATTATTTTTCAACGTACATTAAATTAGAAATATATTATGACAATGAGATTAAAATGTTAGTATGAATTTTTACACGGAATTATATAAAATTGCTGCAAGGTTAGATTAAAAAATATCTGTACTTACAAATTATATCATCGAGGAATTTTGTTTAGTGAAATGACATAGCCGCTTCAAAAAAATATCACCAAATGCTTTCTTCGTTATTGTGCTGTTGTTGTTGTCAAAGCTACCTGTCTGTCGGTGTCAGATCAAGACCCATGTGATTGATCGCAGTAAGCGACTAGATGCACATATGTCGTTATCCGTAGCTTTGAGCACTATACAGGTGACAGTAGGATTTTGCCCAGTTCCATCCCGATTTTGAGGGAGCAACCTTGGTGGTGATCAAAGCATCACGCGTCTCCTCCCCTTCCACCAACCTAACGAGAGGAGCTAGACGGCTATTTAGAGTTCTCCCATGCCACACAGGCACTATACGTTTATAAACATCCATGCCTTTTCCGGGATCTGATCCCAAGAACTACTGCACAACGGTTAGCGTCACTTACCACTATACTGGATGGGGAGGGGGGTGTCATCGTTATTATTACTATTTCAGAACGTGCGGGTGAAAGGTTTCCACTATTGGTTGTATATCGCGGCATTTGGTAACGTCTTTTGGTTTGACGAAATATTTTAATGGCTATGGTACACGAGTATCGAAATATCAAGAACCACTTATACGTTGATCCTTTGACGTAAGAGCCCTTATAGGTTCAGAGTTCTTGAAAACTTATTTTCCAAAAATAAGCTACTCAGAGATATATATGTAAAAGAAATCAGTATTGCAAAATATCTTATCTAAATTGCAAGAGTAATTTTCATTACTTTCTTAAAAGGGTACAAAATAAGCAAAACAAACAATTTTATTCCTTTGCACTTCTTAATATCTTATCTTTATTATTTAAATAGCACTGGCCAATTCTTTGCTTTTCAGTCATTTTTAATATTGAAAACTCGAATCTTATCAAATGGAATCGTTATAAAAAGTTCTTCCGTTATTCATAATAAATATTGCAGAATCTTTTAAACGCCAAAAGTCTCGAAAAATATCCATACAATTAAGCTCGTATTGTTAAATATGTCAAAAGCGACTTTTGACAAGAACTAATTTATGTAAATTCAAACTCATTTCACAGTCATATAAAAAGAATTCTTAAATCTCATAATCTTTCTCGTACGATAAAAAATAATTCAGGCAAGATAGTAAGCACGATGAAAAAAGAACAAAAGATGAATGGCAGAGACAACTTAAAATGAAAATTCCTCGAGAACTTAAGACACCGAAAGCGTCAAAAAAAATCAAACTTACAAGAAAGATAATTTGTAATCTTCAAACAGGTCTTGAATAAATTAGAATGAATAGAGAAATTCTCCGCTTAATATCCGAGAAAGAATTTAAATAGATACACATCACTTCTGATTCAGAATTACATCGGTATTTATTAAAAGAATAATTTTTGCATTCTTATATATGAGTATGTGTAGGGGTTTCGATTCAATTGAAAAGTTACGATCGCAAATTTTCATTTTTTTGTGTTTCGTGATTTGTTGATTCTTGTCCCGACTTTTTAAAAAGGATAATGTTTGCAACAAATGACTTAAGCATGTAAGAATTTTTAAGTTAATGAAAATTTTTAAAACCATAACGAGCATGTAAGTATTTGACAGATTTAACTACCCAACACTTTCGTTTCAATAAATTTAATTATAAAAATAAAAAAAAATCTAAAAACTCATTTTCTATAAAATTTTGAATAGTCAAAAAATTTCGTAGAGAAATGTTACTAGTATAATTTGACTCACACAAATAAACTGTTTTAAAACAAATTTTTAATCCATTTTCTGTACGTTAAATGACTTTTCAACCCTTATTTTTAATAACAATTATCAATCTGCAGTAATGAAAAGTATGGTTTTCATTTCTATTTTTTTTTTCATTTTAAACTCATTATGAGATTATTTTAAAGAATTCATATAATACAGAGTTACTCTCTCGCGCTTTTTTTAAAAACCCTCGGGATAGTATATATAATATTTGTGCTTAAGGTATACGACTACCCTAAAATAGTGAGTTTTGCCAAAAATTCACAAACTTTTAATGCTTTTAATTTATACGCCATCTTATTAGCTTTATAAAAATACCAAGTTTTTCATTTTTCGTTCACTAGAACAAAAACTACAAGCGTTTTAGCAAAAGCAGATGCCATTATTTTAAGCAAGATGTCATATTTTAAAACGAGTTTTACTCGAAATGTGTTTTTTTAAATAATCAAACGAGGCCAGTGATTGCTAAGAAAGTTTTGAAAATAATTGGCTGAAATTTTTTGTGTAAGTTCGGTATAATAGTAGAAGTGTTTTAACTTTCAAATTTATCAATCACTGCTTTAATACAAAATTTACAGTTCCTTATGTTTATATAATCGATGTTTTTTAAGTAATTTAATATAATAAGTGAGATAACGTGCTGTAGTGTTTGTAAAAAAGAAAATATCTCTAATCCTGAGTGCCATTTCAAAATTGGATAACATAGCAACACATTAGAATGAAAAAATAGAAAATTTGTCGTAAACTTTTGGTACAGAATGGGTCGCGTTTACACTAGTTTTTGTAAACTTTTACCTATTTTTCCCATTTTAATAATAACAATTTCTTTTTCTCTTCTATATTTTAGCATATTTTTCTTAAATGTACTAAACAAATCTAAAAATAACAAAAAAATCACCGTATCTCCATTTTTTTTTATAAAAAATGTTGCCGCAACCAGTTCGATACCCCCTTAAGCTTAAACCAATACCTTTTAAAGAAGAAACAAACCAAATAAACTATTAGCAGTTTTATAGTTATTTTTATGATATTATGAGCATTTAAACCTTCTCATGTCTCTTTTGCGTATTTACTATCTACCTCACATCATCATTGTTTTTGTCTACTCTTTACTCAAAATTAAATGTTAAACTAAAATAGTAAATGCAATGATTCTGGATACGTATTTCGAAAGGAACATTGTCTTATGTTTTATTTAATAATTATACAAAATTCTATATTTTTTAGCTTTAAGATGATGAGTAAGAATACAGTTATTTTTTTTAAAATTTTGTTTTTATGTTATATATTCAGAATTATAAAAATGTAATTTTTTGTATTTTGTGTAATAAAACTTGCATAAATTTTAAACCAGCTACTGCAAATTTTTCTTACATTATATTAGTAAAATTATTTTTAAAGTAAAGAACTTGTGCTAACTTTTTAAACAAGGATTACTATGAAGAAAAATCTGTATAATATTAGCTTACATTATTAGTTTCACGCTTCTGCTTTTGAAATATTAGAAACCACTCTAGTTAATAAAATCTTACCTCAAGAAAACTATTTTAACTTTTTTTCGTTTTCAACATTTCCGTAAAAGTATTTTTCAATAAGATTGTATTTTTTTTAAAAAAAGTATTATATTTGTAAGATTGTCTGATTAAAACTCTTTCTGTGCGTATTGCTTCCAATCGCAGTCGTATTGCTTGAAACATACGCTGCTCGCCATACAAAGTGCAACACCAAGTAAGAAAAGTTATGTAAAAAAAATATTCAGAAATAACACACTGTAAAAAAGCTTTCTATGAATAATAGTAATTTTGTATAATTTCAACGTAAAACTATGAAATTATACAATGCGGCCACTACGACTGACAACAACAGGTGCTTCACTTCTCCACATTGATTGAAATAGTTTTGCTGTGGTATGCAGACTATTCCACACTGTTAAATTTAATCTTCTGTAGCATCAGTTGGGGTATGCGGGGACAGTTATTCTCCAATAATTGATCATCCGTGTTCAAAAGGCAATAGATCGAGAGTATACGCAGGCTGAGACAAAAATGCATTCTGGTAGGCAATGAAGTCCTGAACACATTGCGTGCGAGCGATGTACAGTCACGCATTGTTCTGTTGATATCTTGTCGTAACAAGCTCTAAAGGAAAACGATGGCAGAAAGCTCAAAAACTTGAGAGGTATAATGCTAACCGGTCATTTCAAACCAGTAGTTAAATCCAATACCATCCTGCAGTATCAAGATCAGTATGCCATGCATAGGACTCAAATTAAGTACCCACACACACACTCTCCCCAACTTTCACAAACTCTTTTCTGAACATCGTAGTGCTAAGGAACGTAGAGTGATTCTACTATAAAGACAATTCCATACCATTTTATGGCCTATGTTCACCGTTTAGAGCACCATTGCAGACACAGACTGAGGGTTTGAGACACAGATAATCGCAGCAATGGATATATTCCACTAAGCTGCAAATGAAATCGAATGGTACGTGAGGATAACGATTTTAAAACAATATACAGCATTAGTTCTGATATGGTTCCTAATACGGTAGTATAATCTACCGTTACCAAGGTCAAATTGTGTCTGGTCTCATATATAGTGGTGCGAAGAGGCTGGGGCAAACAATTTCTCATCGGTTAGTCATTATTTTCTTAATCCATCGGTTAAGGATCTATATCACTGTTTCGAAACGTCTGCCATGATCTCACCGGTTTTTTTAAGAAAAAGACCTGGAATTAGTATAGACAAAAACTCTTCCTCGGTTGATTATAGAAATACTCTGAAATAGCGCTCACATTTTGATTTCGAGAAATACTGAAATTGCTTACACAAAATATCTCCCCCCCCCTCCTGTACTCCCCATTTTACTACCATACTCCATCACTGTATATGCATGACAAACATTTTATGTTATTTGTATGTTTATTTCTAAGAGTTACATTTCGGGTAACTAGCATGATGTATATGATAATTGTACTGTGTGGTTATTGTGCACTATTACATATTTGCTTTCCCAAAGGCTGCTGTGAATTAAATACTCACCAATCTTAAGCACCTTTTTTGCTACAAAGGCAGTAAATTGTATGTATGTGCTATAATACTTTCTCTAATAAATAAGATGAATGCTAATTATGAATTTTTGATGAGACGTTTTTGAAGGAAAACAAGGAATTCAGAGAAACATATTATTAATTGCGAGAAATAGGTCTTTTTAAAAAAATTTTGGTTTTGATTTCTATTTAGATTTTAAAAAAGAGAGAAAAACATTTATTTTCTTACTTTATAGCTATATTTATAGATATATTAAAAATTATATTGTCATATTTACCATGTAGAAGAGATTTCTGTGTCATTAAATATCATAATTTTATATATATATATATTGCTAATAATGAATAATAATATTAATTGTCGTAAGTAAATATTCAGGAATGTAATTAATCCATATGTTTAATATAAAAAATAATATTTAAGGTTTTGTCTGTACCGAAATTTTCAAAGGCTGAATAAAATATCGATAAAAAATGTGTGGTAAAAAATATATGAGGGCTCTTAGATGAGAAACATTCAAGCATTATGTTGGAATTGAGGAACAGGTGCTCAAATTTCAATAGTTAAAAGAAATACATAACATACAAATTGCGAATTTTTAAACCAACATTGAATTATCTCAGACAGGCATCTTACACACCTGAGACAGCTATGAATGCATATAATGCTGTATTTTCATTTAAAATATCCAACGCAAACGCAACGTAAAAAAAGCTCGTTGCCCTCATATGTTAGCAATATTTCACAATATTGATTATTTAAATAATTTCTCATGATAGCAATTTAGGTTTCAAAACATCTTTTTCGTTGATGTTTACTGAATAGGCTGGAGGAAACAGAAGGTGATCCTCTCTTTTCTGGCAAGTTTCGCGGCATAAAGTTGTTGGAAACAGTGAACAAAGAAAAGAGAACCGAACTCCCTTTATTGTAAGCAAGGTGTCGACTTTCACTAATTAAATGCTGCTCTTCAACACTGCAATTAACTATTATCATGTATATGTTCTTATTGAAAGTTGTGATTAAATACTTTTCTGCACCTCATCATATAAGTTTTTTTTTTGAAATCTGAACGTTTATTCTCAAATTTACTTCTAATGAAACATAATTCTTACGAAATAACGCCAAGAAAGATGTTTAGACAGAGTTTACCAATAACATTATACCAGCATTTCTCAAACTGTAAGGAGCACCCCTTGGAGGGGGGGGGGCGTGATAACTCCACAAGGGTAGTGCGAACATATTGAAAAGTTGAAATGAAAGGATTATTTCAAAAAAAATTATTAATATACTTCAAGTGCAAACAAAATACATTCTGACATAATAAAAAATAAAATACACATTTACACTGATATAATACACTTATAAATGTATTGGTACTGCACAATGTATTTTATAATTAATTTAACAATACTAAGTTAAGAACAACATTAATAATTACCAGTGGCCCCATGGGCTTATCATATAAGAAATTACATACAAAAAACATCTCTTATCTTGATAATCTGTACAATTTATAATTAATATCTTACAGTCAAGGTCCTTTTATTACATTCCAAATCCTTCCGAATAATTTTACGGATAGCAGTGCACAGAAAAGATCGTACTTGGGAAAGACATTTATATACGTCCGGGGCAATTAACGCTTTGGCTGAGAAAAACGTTTATATAAGCTGGTGGTAATTAAGAGGATAAAGGAGCATTGAAGTTTTAGCGTCAAAATAAAGTATTATTTAATTAAAACACATTGTTATAGTAAGGAGGGGGACGCGATGAAACTTTTGATAGAATATTGGGTCGTAAATTTTGAAACTTTACGTAGCACTTCACTATACCCAAAAATTGCCTTCTAGTTTTATGACTATATGATTTCAGAATGTGAAAAATCAAAGAAACTGAAAGATTAAAAACATTTCTCTCGCTCTGTCTCTGTATCTATGTGTTCATTTAGAGACAAAGGAAGAGGAAACATTTTTGTAAATAATTTTATTTGAATTACCCTATTTATTCGAATATAAGCCACCATCGACTCTAATCCGCACCCCAAATTGTCAACAAGTTTTTTGCAAAGAAAAATAATGTAAAAAGTTTTATCAATATCCGATATTTGTACGAAAATTTTAAGAAATTAACTACTAATAGGAAGTAATAATTTAAATATACGACTACTTTCGACTTTAAAAAAATGGTGATATAGGGATTTTTTTTCTGTTGTTTTTAAATTTGTTTAGTACATTTTAAGAAAAATATGCTAAAATTAAAAACAAAAAAAAAATTATTATAACTAAAATGGTGGGGAAATATGTAAAAATTATAAAAAAAAACATAAACGCGGCCCATTCTGTACCAAAATTTTATGAACACATTTTCAATTTTGCAATTCTGATGTGTTGCTATGTTACTCATTTTTGGAATGACCAGCAGGATAAGAGGTATTTTCATTTTTACAAAAACTAGAGCACTTTATGATATTTATTAACATACAATTGCTTAAAACACTGATTATATGCACATGTAAGGGACTGTAAATTTTTTAATAAAACTGTGATTGATAAATTGAAAGTTAAAATATTTCTACTATTATACAGAACATATACAAAAAATTTCAGTTAGTTTTTTTCAAAACTTTTAGAGCAATCGCTGGCCCCGCTTGAGCATTTTAAAAAAAAAAAAAACATTTCGAGTAAAACGCGTTTTAAAGTATGACATATATATATATATATCTTGTTTTAAGTAATGGCATCTGCTTTTACTAAAACACTTGCAGTTTTTGTTCTGGTGAACGGAAAATAATAAACTTGGTATTTTTATAATGCTAATAAGATGATCTATAAAAAATCATAAAAAAATTGTCAAGTTTTGGAAAATATCCCAATTTAGAGTAGTCGGATATTTTAAATCTTAGATTCTAATAAATACGTTAATTTTAATTTCTTAGAGTAATTTATCCATTGTGAGATTTTGATTATTGTTTTTTCTAGATTAGCGTATGCATATAAAGATAAAATAAAATAATCTCTCCTACAGCACGAAAATATTGCGATTTATTTTTATTAATCCGAAATTAAAGGTAACACTAATCGTTTTATAAACAGAAAATTATTGAACATTATTTAATATTATTTTACATTATTATAATTTGATGTTTCAAGACTTACATAATTACACAAACTCAGAGAAATCTAAACACCCATTCTATTTGGGCTACAAGCAGTAATTCTCTAATTAAATCAGAAAGGGAAGCAGTAAAGAGACTTAGAAATGAAATAACCAATTTGCCGTTCTAATTATTATGACGACAAGGATATTCTGTTCCCTGATATTTACATTAATAATGAACGCCAACATTTTATGGAAGTGGAAAATATATTTTAACACAAGTGGTAGGTGCCTTTATCGATATTTCACTTAACGTAATTGGTCCAATTTAGTTTGGTATATCACATTATAAATCATAATATATATCCAAATACAAACTTTATGAGTTAGATAGACGAAATTTATATTACCCGGTAGCCTAAAATTCATATTATATAGTACATTAATTAAAATATGATGAATTTAGACAAAATTATAATTTGCAATATAAGTTGTATGCGTCTGTTTATAATTACACCCCGAAATTAAATTTTTCCTACAAAGTTGACGCATGATTTATCGTAAATCTTCGCTGAAACACATTATTTAAGTATTAAAATACGTATATAACAGAACATTATATGCTTTATGATTATTATTATTACAAGGATTTCTAAATGTACATTTTTACTAAAGTATTTGTCATTGTTATCTTGATAACCTATTGGCCCCTTTAATAACTAATTCGCATTTTACTAAAAAAAATGACATTTGAAATCAATATGTACCTTGTAAAAATGATTTTAAATTTTATCAAAAAAACATTACAATGTTTCCTTTAAAAAATTGCGCATGTATTTTAATTTAAAAAATCGCTTCCTATCATTAAGTTTTTAAATATACAGTTATACCTACCGTAAAATGCGGCGTATAACGAGCACTTTGACCACAAAAAATAAGATCGAATTTTACGAGTGCGCGTTATGCACCGGGTATAAGAAACGAGAGCTTTAAAAATAAAATAAGATGCGCATAGAAAAAAATAAGACTTCTACATGTATATTGAAATTTTTTTATTTAAACGAAATGAAACTCCTTATGAAATTAAAGGGTTGTAGTTCTAGAAGTATACTATTTTTTCTAAAGTGTGGAATAATACTTCGGAACATGAGCATTGTATACATACATTTATTGTCTCTTCGCAAAAAAAGGGGACGCACGTTATACACAGCGAATATTTCTAAAAATTTAAAATTGCAGCTTAAAAGTTTGGATGCGCTTTATACGCAGGAATTTACGGTATGTTTTTTCTTATGCAATTAATCCCTTGCATTGAGTTAAGAAATGCACTATATACTCATAAAAAGATTAACTATATTTGTAAGTTTTAGGTAATCACCTTTTCTTTAATTTTTGAACATTTTGGATCCATAAGCTTTCAATAGACATTGGATGGCTGCAAATGCTTACTAAAATCTCTAGCTTTACAAAACTGAAAATAAAAAAGCGCCTGCTTTAAAGTATTGGCATCCTTAGGAAATGCCAACAGTTCAATAGTAGGTTCGTTAACTGGCGAGATAATTGCTCTTTGGTCAATCTTTACAGACATAGATTTGGTTCAATTCACAAATACTGGGTTGTGTTGCAAACAGAATGGCTTTTTATAAAGGTTAAGTTACATTCTGTTGCAAAGAATGCAAGTTAAACTTTATGTCATGTAAGAATGTTTAACGGTGGAACGTGCAGTTTTACAATATGTTTTCATTAATGGACAATAAATTTTGAATAATACCAATATGAATTCAATTGTAGAATTCATGGACTTACGGTTAGAAGCAACCCAACCCATGACCAGATGTTTTAATGGATGAGAAATCTGGAGAACAACCTGGGAAAGGCAACAATAGAGTCTCTATGTCGAAGTAGGCCAGGATACATACAACAATAAATGATCTTGAGTTATATAGCTCAAAGATGACGTCTACAAGTCCTTGAAAGTAGGACACAGCCACCGTACTAAAAAAGTGAGAAACGTAATGCTAGAGTTACGGATTACTAACGACGTCAACAAGAAGTGTTCATGTTGATTCTATGATTCATATAACTGCGTAACAAAGATACTCTCAAATATATACGATTGGATGCAATGTGGAAGTGATGAATTTCTTTTTTTCTGCTTAGTACCATTGTGAGGTGGAGTAAAGCAAAACCATAGATATAGGAATGAAAAAGAAACATTTTGCAAGTATAACTATAACATTAAGAAAGTAATATGACTTTAGAGCACGAGATAAACTAGAATTAGAATGAAATATATTCTTTAATCAAATTATACCAGTGCTTCTCAAAGTTTCAATATTAGCGACCCAATATTCAAACATAATTTTCATCGTGCTCCATACAATAGCAATGTATTGAATTCAGAAAAAAAGCTTTGACACTAGAGCTACGATACGACTTTAATCTCTTAAGGGCCACTGGAGTATATAAACGTCCCGCTTAGCCAAAGCGTTAATTTCCCCGGGCGTACATATACGTCTTTCCGAAGTACGATCTTTTCTGTGCACTGCTATCCATAAATCTATTCCGAAAGCTTGGAATGCAATTCAAGGACCTTGAAAATGTTTGCGAAATACTTATCTAATTCAGATTATTTGTTTCTTAATTCCTCCCCCCCCCCTCCAATACATCGCATACGCGAACCTGTGTGGAAAACAGTTGGCATTGAAACGAATCGCGGAACTTTTAGTCGGCAGTTAAGGCATTAATTATAAACCGTACAAATTATCAAGATAAGTGTTAATTTTTATATATAATTTTATATATTACAGTATATTCTTAACTTATATTCTTAACTTAGTATTGTTAATATAATTATAAAATACATTGTGTAGCACTGATACATTTGTAAACGTAATATATTAGTGAAAATTTGTATTTTTTAACTATGTCAGAATATATTTTGTTTGTTTACTTTCCTTAAGTTAATGATTTTTTAAATAAATTTTTGTTTTCACTTTTCAATATACTTGTGCCCCCCACCCTCCAAGGTGGCTGCGCCGTACAGTTTGATAAACGTTGAATAATATGCTTTATCATTTGCACAAAATGCAGAATTATTATTATTATTTTTTTTTGCCGCTGACCGAGTGTGTATGGATTGGAAGGGAAAACACTTTGAGATAGAAGTTTTTGTAATATATATATATATATATATATATATATATATATATACATATATATATCTGCTAAAACAAAATTTTACAAACTTTAAATTAATTTTTTTCCCTTTAAAATTTCTTTAAATGATCTCAGCAAATAAAATTAATGATCGCAAATTTTTCTTTACTAACAGTTAAGATTATTCCACGGAAAACCGGCATAACTAATGACCGTTGTTCTTAGCCGTTTTGGTTAAAATTTCAAAGCATGCGAATTTATACATTCCATATTGAAAGCAAAAACCAAAGTTCGGAAGGATATATTATCGCACACTTTCGTTTTTTCAACTGTACATACCACATATATAAATGTTTTTGTGTACCATAAAATCCTGCGAATAACATGCCCCACGTATAAATGGCATCTATACTTGAGAGCTGCAATCATTAAGTTTTAGGTATATTCATCATATAACGCGTGCTAATTTTTTTTTACTAAGAAATCTGCAACGTACACGTGAAATTCTCTTATGTTTTAAAGTCAATTATCCTAGGTATTATTCCTAACTTTAGAAAAAGAAATAATATACTTCTAGAACTACCCTTTATGTTCACAAGGGATATCATTCCTTTTAAATTGATAACATTTGATATAAGTAGAAGTCTAATTTTTTATATGCTTATCCTATTTTTATATGAGCACCTATCAATTTCGTTTTTATCTTGTGTGTTAAAAGTACGCTTTAGATGCGTACGGTAATTAAAAATGTGAACTTAGGAAAAAATAATTTAAGGAATAAGTAATGTTTTATTTATAAGGAACAAATAATATTTATTATTTTTAATAATATTATAAATATTATTTTATTAAAATATTATTTATATTATTATTAATATTATTAATAATATTCACTGAATTTAAATATTGTATTTTTAAAATTAGAATAATCTATCGATAATATTCAAGCACTTGTTTATACATTTGTTGCTTAGAAGTTCAAAAATATGCCAAAAACATATTGATGACATAATAAGTTGACAATGAAATGTAGAGAGTCAGAATGCTCGAGTAAATGTTATGCATGTTTCACATATTCAATTTGGAGATACAATTACTCTGTTTTTAAATGCTTCTACTAAATTTAAAATAATACATTTCTAAGGAACATTTCCAAAAAAATAAATGATTCTTGAAAAGATATGTTGAAAATATCCCCAGTTTACATCTTAAGGTATCCGACTACTTGTGGCAACCTTTTTTTAAAAAAAGGGAGATATGGGATTTTTTATGGATTTTCTGTTTGTTTAGTACATTTTAAGAAAAATATGCTGAAATGAAGACGAGAAAATGAAATTATTATTACTGAAACGGCAAAAAATTGGTAAAATTTGCAAAAATAACACAAAAAGGGCCCATTCCGTAACAACAGTTTATAAAAAAATTTCAGTTTTTCAATCCTGATGTCATGTTATGTTAAACATTTTTGAAATGATCTGCTGGATAACAGATGTTTTAATTTTTACAAAAACTAGGGCATTTTATCTTAGTTATTATATGAAAGGTCTTTAAAAAGCAATAATTATATTCACATAAAAGACTGTAAATTTTGTAATAAAACAGTGATTGATAAATATGAATGTTAAAACACTTCGACTAAATATTTCAGTTAATTATTTTCAAAACTTTTTTAGCAATCGCTGTCCCAGTTTGAGCATTTGAAAAAAAAAAAACACATTTCGAGCAAAACGCATTTGAAAGTATGACATCTTGCTTGCTTCAAGTAATGACATCTGATTTTACTAAATTACTTGTAGTTTTAGTTCCAGTCAAAGAAAAATAATAAAAACTTGTTAATTTTATAAAGCTAATAAGATGGCTAATGAAATAAAACCATAAAATTGGTCAATTTTTGACAAAATTCATAACTTTAGGGTAGTCAAATACCGTAAGTATTTCATATTTATAAATGGTTTATGTATTTCTGATGTTTTTAAACATTTAGATTTATTTTATTTCAACAATACTTCATCCTCCTTTAATAATCGAAAGTCCCAGATTTACATTAAATAATCCCCATCTCCCTTTTACATTTCCCTTTCTCGAAAAAGAATGCTAGACTGTTAAGAAAAATTTATTATTTAATCAGGCGTTTTGATTAAATCGTGTTCTCAAAGGAATTTTCATTTCAGATTCCGTCCATAGCGAAGAAAAGGAAGGCAAATCCCGCTTTATAGCATCTAGTTATTTAACGATTCGTCCCATGGTACAAGATGATGGTGCAAAATTTGCCTGTGAAGCTTTTCATAAAGCCCTCGATCACAGGATGAGAAATGAAGTAACGCTCAGTGTCTTACGTAAGTATTCAATATTTTAATTTATGTAACTTATATTCATCGATAAAATTTTACTCATACGTGATATGTCTCTGATTAATGAATTAAGGATTCCCCGATGTCCTATAAAATTGATTAAAGGGATTTTATCGCTTTATACAAGCTTGTCTTGAATTATAAAGCTAATGAAAAATGTTTCCTCAATTTAAATGCAAATTCGTTCTTGCTTTCTCGTCTCTGATGGCTTTACAGTTTTTGAAAAACTTTACAAAAACAAAGACTTATAAAGGATTATAAAATTTATTGCGACTTCTATCTAGTCAAAGAACAAGTCAATTATATAATTCATTCACCAATTTCGTGTATTGAAGAAAGTTTTTCAATAGATGGTTATAAATTTGAAATTTAATTAATATATTTAAATTAAGGGAAAAAATAGTATTGAAAGTAAGAATTTATTTGTTTAAGTTAACTTATCACCTCAAAATAATTTATATAAATATTTTGAAATCTGTAGAAAAAATGCTTTTAAACCTAATTTATTTATTTTCTCAAATAAATTCAATGTAAATAATTCTTTTACATCCATATTTTGTTGAATATTAACATATTTGTTTTTATAAAAATAATTGCCTGAGTTTAAATCACATAGTTATTGTTTTTATTTTTTTTATTTTTATAGAGTTGAATCTGTCCATGTTCAAAAAATATGTACGTAAATAAAGCAATTATCTTGAAGAAAACATTTAGTGAAATAATATAAATTATATTTAAAAATTTTTTGTGTAAATTATTTAAATTGCAAAAATATTTCTCAAATCACATTGACCTTATTTAAAATGAAGGGGAAAATATCCTAAAGCAGCTTTTCTCAAACTGTGGGGTGCACCCTCTTAGGGGGAGACGTGATAACTTTACTAGGGGAGTGCTAGTAAAGTCGAAAATAGAAGATTACTTTAAAAAATTATCGATTTACTAAAAAGAAGCAAATTAAAATACAATCTAACACATTTATATTGATATAATATACTTATATCAGACTTTGATTATTAATTTATCAATACTAAGTTAAGAACAGGTTTGAAACTTACTAGGGAGTTCCACGGGCTCGTCACATACAAAATTATTTACAAAATTTAATACTATCTTGTTAATTTGTGCGTTTTACAATTAGAGTCGTATTGTAGCCTTACGTCATAGTACATTATTATTACATTATATATATTGGTATTGTACTAAGGGAGTCGCAATGAAAGTTATGACTGAAAATACAATCGCAAGCATTGAAAATTTGAGAAGCCATGCCCTTAGTGTGTTTATATCCCATAGTTATTGTTTTAGAATGTTCAGAGTACCTGTGATTAATGGTATAAAACGTAGTTCAAAAGTTAATTCTAATTTTCTGGAAGAATATGATATTTGAAATTTCTTCAGATCAAATATCTTAATTTTTTACAAAATAGTTCATAAATAGAGTATATGCACGAATAATTAAGTTCGTGTTTGTAAATGCATGCATAAGCAATGAATTCTCTATGTAGTTACAAGATTGTATCGTTTTTACCTGTTGCTAAATATATATGAAATGCAGTGTTATTAATACATTACGTATTATTTTTATTTTAGTTCTTATAACCAAATCAATTCAAAATCCCACATCTATTTTTCTGAAGCACGTTTTTATTTTTCATACAATACAAAATAAATCGTGTTCACCTCCATTGCGCAAAAAAGAGTATTTGAACATCTTAGTTCACGAATAATACACCGGATCAAGTAGCAAATTGCATTTTGGGTAGGTTACGTGTCTGGAACGCGAATTGTCGGATTATTAAATCGAGAAATCGGAGAATACATGAAGCATATAACCTTTCGTCAGTACGTTCGCTCTATTTATACAGAAACTACTTCGTTATCGTCCTATGGTGTCACTGGTCGTGCCTAGAATAACGTATGGACAGTTCCCTCTAGATTTTTTGGTATGTGGGAAACTAACATTGTACGTGGGAAGATTTTGTACGATTTCCCACGCTGTTTCTTAATTGACATCGTGATATAAACTCTGGGAAGTCTCGTACGAAAACGGGAATAATCGTTTGTATTTGTTTTTGTTGATCTATTTCAGATTGGGATTGAGATGGAAGGCCAGATATCTCAAAAAAGGTAAATTATTTTACTCCTTGTAAACATTTTTACATTTACTAGATTTGACTGATGAGCCAGACACACAGGCAGGACTTTCTATAAAATATCAAAATACAATTTTAGAACATAAAAACAATAAATTTAGTCTATAAGTTTAGTTTTTAATCAGCCAAATGCAGCTTCGGACTTAAAAATCGAAAATTGAGGTGGACCATTCCTATGAACAGATCATATTATCCCACATAGTAAATGTAAAATTAATGCGGAAAATGGGAAAATTAGAAATAGAAAGCTCAGAAAGAAAAAAAGAGATAAAACCCCGCATTTGTCACATAATAGATGGAAAAAGAGTCATATAAGATTTGACAGTGTGGACAGGAGTTGCTTAAAGCGAAAATTTAAACTGAAAACATTAGTATATAGGAATGCAAAATTACCGGTACGCGTTTCCGACTTAATTTAGATAATTTTACTAGCAGATGAATTGTTAAAAAGATTGAAGGAGGGAGAAAAAATTACAGACGGTACTGTCAACCGCTTTGTTTCAAAACTTTATAACATTTCAAAATATTGGAGTGATAGTATGGAGAAAAGTGTTATCTTATGGAGAAAGTCCTCTTAAAAAATACATCTGCAGAAGACAGGTCCATAATCTCCATGGAAACAAAAGGTAACCAGATGGAATCTGAATTTATTGCTGGCATGAATCATCCCGAAAATGGTATTTAGACGTTTTTGAGAATGATAACTTTACGTCTGAAGATCTTTTGCGTTTGCTCCTGTATACAGATTTCACCGAAAGTCCGCTTACAAGTGTTGTCCTCATCATGTTTCAACCGATCAGAATTGGGCTACATACTCTTATCCGGCAAGAGTAGGTACAATATTAAATTTGATTGTAGACTTCAACTGATAAGAATAGATCTACAGTTACTTTTCTGACGGGAGAGTGGTACGCTTATCGACGAAAACACTACAAGGACTAACCGATATTCAAAACATAGTATCAAGGTATGGTCTGGATTCAGGATCAAGAGTCGGTTAACTCGATCTTGAGAGTACTTGAAACTGGAACTATGACCTATCAATGATACATTAGCGAGTTCTGCTACTTCATTTTTACCTTTACCGATGTGTATTTGTTGATAAATTTGCTTTCATGGATGACGAAGAAACGTGTCATAAAGAAAGACTTTTTTAGATTTATCTAGACAGTTAAGGGGAGACGGTACGATTCAATTGACAAAAATTGGTCAAAACATCAAATTTAGTTTTTTTAGCTTAAATCATTCTTTATATACTTTTCTATAACGTGACAAAATTTGAAAGCTCCAAACTTAAAAACACATAATTATGATAGCTTTCGCGTCGTTTTTATTCACATCTCTATGACAAATCAAAACTTTAAACTTACTTATCTCGGAAAGATAAAATAACAAGCTTGTCTTCATTTAAAATGCTAAGGTGTTTTTTTCTATTGTACCTAAGGCTTTGAATTTTTTTTTTACCTATTGCTAATAGTACATGTAACAAAAGTTGGTATGCATTTTTTAATCCAAGCAATACTTATTTTTTAAAAATAACTGAACTCAGAATTTGTGCATTTTTTAAGGAATTTTCATTAAGTATTCATAAAGAATGTATTGTATGAATACCAATTACGTTATTGCAAAAACTAATATTAACTTTTGTTATGCATAGTTAGACGTACTTGTAAATCAAATTTCATGCGTGTACGTAAACTTTTGTAGGAAGAGTAGCATTAAAATCACTTAACGAATTTTAAGTTTTTCCTTAAAAAATTAAATGGCTGGCTTTTTAGAAATTTTGAGCTCAAAATCTGTTTTACATAGTATGCACTCATAGAAGGCAACCGAAAAAATTTTTGAAAATCCTTAAATTAAAATTTGTTGCTTAAATCGTACCATGTCTTCTTAATGTGCTGAATGACCTGTGATAGCTATTTCTCTGATTTTAAGTCTTATTGAAAATGATTGAAATTTCTTGGTATGGTGACCTGTGAGATACAAATATCCTTCAAGAAACACGACCACCCTCCTCAATGCCACTAAAA
>BMAO01010087.1:0-35454 GCA_019973975.1 Trichonephila clavata
GAGAGAAACATGCCTACCAATTTTCAAGCTGGTTGGTCAAGTAGTTTAAAAACGAAAATATTTATCTCTCACGCCCCTTAATCCCCCGCAATGCCACTTGGGGGCTATTTTCCCAAAACCCATCTTGTAACTTATATCTACTCTATGAAAGGACTATATTTATCAAATATAAAGACTTTGCGTCTCATAGCTTAAAAATTGAAATAATTATCTGTAACGGCCCTTAAGCCTCCGCAACGCCACTTGGGGGTCAATTTCCACCGAACTCATTTTGTAGCGGATCTCTACTCTATGAAAGGAATCTGTTTACCTAATTTCAAGATTGTACGTCAAGTAGTTTAAAAATGGAAACAATTACTTATAATGCCCCTTAACCCCATAACGCCCCTTGTGATGCGAATTTCGCAAAAATCCGTTCTTAGCTGATCTCTACTCCATTAAAGGAACATGTCTACTAAATTTCAAATCTGCAGGTTGAATAGTTCCGGAGATATCGTGATTAGTCAGTCAGTCAGTCAGTGGAGTCGCTTTTCTCCTTTATATATATAGATAGCAAGACTTATCTGCCTTGTTGTAACAATGAACACCCGGTTTGGTTGAAAAACCGGTTTTCGAAGCCAAGTTTTGTCACTGTTTTAACAGTTACATTGTTACAACAATGGAGACAAATCTAAGTTGGCGTTGAAAACCGGTAATTAATTTAATTTTAATTTAATTAATGAACTAATATTTGAAAAAATTGTATTAACATCAAGTGTGCTACAAGTTTAAAAAAAATTATTTGAACTTGATTGGATAAATGGAAAGTATTTTATTAACGACTGAAAATTTGAACAAGTTAAATATAGAGAGAGTGTGAGCTAATAGAGAGAGTAGGAACTGAATAAAAAGGAGATTGCGAATCACTGATCTAGTGCTTGGTTTGTCATGGCAACCATGTAGGCATAATCTGATAATTTTTTGTTTTCAAATCCACACATTTCATAGGATATATATAAACACAAACATTTCAAAAGCTTTTAGTTTTTTCAAAGTGCAACTATTAGTTGCAACATTTTTTTTAAAAAAATATATTGCTTGAAATATTATTTTGAGCTCATATTTTGTTTCAGTCAGTATAGCTCAAAACTTATAAAAACCGCAGAAACTTTTTCTTCGGGGTATTTTTTGTTGTTACACAAAAACTGCAATAACTACGTAAATAATTGCAGTACAATTTTAAAAAAAATATTGTTAGAAAGCAGGAAATTCATTTATTCAAAATTTGGCATAAAAAGAATTAGTCATTTTCATCAAAACTAAAGCTTTTGCTCTACTCTGATACCTTCAAGACATTCTAAGAAGGGCGCCATAGTTTTTTTGAAGCACAAAACATATTCTTTATATCAGTGTTTCCCAAACTTTCTATACTTGCGACCCAGTTTTCAATAATAATTTTCCTCGCGCCCCCTTCCATGCAATAACAATGTATTGAATTCAAAAATTTTTCTTTGACGTTAAGCTACAATAAGACTTTATTATAAACCGTACAAATTATCAAGATCAGTATTAAATTTTGCTATAATTTTATGACATGCCCGGAGTCCCTGGTAATTATTAAACTTGTTCTTAACTTAATACTGTTAAATTAATTATGAAGCACATTGTGCAGTACTGATACATCTATACGTGAATTATATCAGTGTAAATGTGTATTTTATTTTTTATTATGTTAGAATGTATTTGTTTTGCTTCCTTTATGAAAATTAATAATTTTTAAATAATCTTTTGCTTACGACTTTTCGATATACTAGCGCCCCTCTTGTAGAGTTATCACGCTCCCCCTAGGCCCTAGGCGATGCCCTACAGTTTGAGAAACACTGCTTTTTATGATTAACGTATAAAGCCTATAATATTAATGTTATTATTTGATAGTAAATCGAAAATAAATAAAAGAATAATACTACATGGAAGTGCTGCATTCTGTCATGAAGCTTATAATAGAGCCACAATGCTACCACCTAAAACTAATTGGGGATATCTGAAATTTTAAGAAATCAGTATTAATTATCAAGCAATTTATCCAAAAATAATAAGCTCTTAATAATTATTTTTCAATTCCTCTACTATTATCTCACACTCTCTCTATGTTTATATATTTATCTTGTTCAAATATTTTCATTCGTTAATAAAATACTTTCTATTCATCCAATAAAGTTAAAAAAAAATTTTTTTTTAGCTTGTAGTGAATGACACTTGTCGTTAATACAGTTTTTACAAATATTAATTCGTTAATTACCGGTTAATTAATTAAATTAAATTAATTACCGGTTTTTGACGCTAACTTAGATTAGTCTCTATTGTTGTAACAATGTAGCTTTTAAAACAATGACAAAAGTTGGCGTCGAAAACCGGTTTTTCAGCCAAACTAGCCAAACCAGATGTGCATTGTTACAACAATGCAGACAAATCATGCTCTTTTTTCAATTTCTACTATTAGTTCACTCTTTCTCCCTATATATATCTATATATATATTATGTTTTCAATCGCTATAATAAAATACTTTATATTCATTCATTCAAAGTAGGAATTGACTTGAAATTTTTTTATAAAACTTGCTTGATACGAAGAAAGAAAGAAAATTAAAATTAAATAGTTTGAAAAGTTGGATCAGTAATTATAAATGGGTAAAAAAAACCATTAAATCATTTGAATATTTAAATATTAATTATTTATCATTAATTACTATTATTAATTATTATCATTTGCTTTTCAGTTAGAAAATAACGTAAATTTATTTTTAATTGAGAAATGTTTAGTTTGTCTTTAATATTATTACTTTTTAAAGTTTTCATTGATTGCACTTATTTTTGATCATGTTATAATCCATTTAATTCTTTTAAGAATGATATTTCGATCCACTTTAGTCCTCGATTGTCTCGAACAATTTTAATGATCTTTCTATCATTATTATTTCGTCGTCATCACCAGCAAATAAAAAAATTATTCAAAAATTTAAAAAAGAGAGCGAGAGCGAAGTGAACTGGCGTAAGTAGTTTTTATTGAAAAATTTCAAACTCAAATTTCATAATTTCCTTTTAAAGCATTCCATTTAAATTATTTAAAAACTTATTCGAATTGGTTTAAAAAAACCCGCTTTGAAACGTCTTTTGGACACGACAGCAAATATTTGAATTCTTTTTTCGCTTCTAAAACATCACCCTATAAAATACACAGGAATGCCCTTTACGAAGAGAGTTGGCACATTGTCAACAGTCGGTAGATTTTATTCATTTCAGAACAATTGTTTTGGTATTGAGCAACACGAGACTGCAATAGCTATACTGTCGTCGAGGGCTTTTTGTACACAAAAAAGATATCTTACTGGTAGAATAGCGTGATTGTAACCTCACTTCACTACTAGAGAAGGACATGATATGCATAGCATTTAATAGCTCAAATATTGAAACACAATACTTAGTACTAGTTTATAAAATACTTTATACACACATTTGATCGAATCGAGTATTAAACTGGATATTTTTCTTCATTTTGTGGTAACATTATTTTTTATAAAATTATCTATATCCCTTCAATGAATGTAAATAGTAATAAAATAGCAATTCTGAATTATATGATAACTTTGTGCAGTTTTATTTATCAAAATGTGTTTGTGTTTTAGGAGCTTTTTTACATCATAGCAACACGGTAAACAGCATTTGTAGTTATTGCAATTTTTCTTTAAAATTTGCTAAGTGGAATGCTGTAAATAATTATTAATATCTAACCATTAATCTCAATAATTCGACTCATGATCAGATTTAGGATGATATTATTATGATTTATATTATTTATAATTTTTTCCACTTACCGTAAAATCTAGCGTATAACGCGCACTTTTAACACAAAAAATAAGATCGAAATGTACAGGTGTGCGTCATACGCGGGGTATAAAAATGAGAGCTTTAAAAATAAAAAAAGATGAGCATAGAAAAAAATTCATATATCGAGAAATACTGTTTCTTTGAAAGAAATAACATTTCTTATGAACTTGAAGGTAGTGTAGTTTTAAAAGTACACTATTTTTTCAAAAGCTTAGAATAATACCTGGAATAAATGATTTCAAAATATAAGAACATTGGATATATACATTTCAGGTTTCTTCGTAAAAATGAGGATGCGCGTTATATACAAGTGTAGTAAATATACCTTAAGACTAAAAAAAAAAAAAAATTGTAGCTTGAAAGTGTCGGTGAGCGTTATTCGCCGGATTTTGCGATACTTAATTTGGACGCAGATTTAAAATGAAAAGGAGAGGGTGGATAATATAGATAGATTTAAAAAGAAATATTTTATTAAGAGTTAAATTACTTTAATAAATATCAATAAAAAATGGATACACACACACATTAAAAAAGCTTTTAACGCTTAAAATAGTTGGAATGTTTTTTTTACTATTTTGGTACTTTGCTTGCATATGCACATAAATATGTATATAACTATCTCTATATAAGTATCTTAGCTTTAAATATCAATTAGCAAGTGATGCCATACATTTTTTTAATGTATTGTTTGAATTGTACGCCCTTGTACACCCAAATTTGCGTGTTCGACCTCTGTCTGTCGGTGGATTTTCATGATGCGAAAAATCGACAGCGTCCATGTCATATGATTTTGTGGCATGTTAAAGATCCGTAGAGTGCCTTTCTGGCTTGGATGCTCTTGGCAAAATTAAATTCCAACAGCAATACCGCATCGTCAGAGCTCAGGTACCCCCTCTGGGAAGAGAAACTGAGCTTTAAAACTACATTGTGGCAATTGGTATTCACCTATATGGAGCCACACTAAAAAGTGGTACCACCTCTCGGGGAATGTACTAGGTCAGCAATGGTAATTTTCAACCCCATTTGAAAGATAAAAAAAAAGCTTTTATAAAATAAATGTTACGAGGCAGTAATGAAAGAAATGTATATGATGAAGATACTGAGAAATATATGGCTCAGCCACAAGATGGCTAGTTTTCTTTTTCTGAGGGAAAAAAGGAAATTACAAAAAAAACAAAAAAAAAAAATTTTAAGCGAAAAAAATTTTAATAATTTAATTGATTTTTCGAAAAGTAACCAATTATATTTAAATTAATTATTTTCAATCCTTAGAACAAATCTTTTTGAGGCATAAGTTAAGGTTTCTTGAGACAATATGTCTTCTAAAAATTACAAAACATCCATTGATTTATTTTTATAAATATATTCGAAATTCCGCACAACTTATTAGAGCCACAATTTTACACACACATCATACATATAAATTATTCCCAAACTTCATGAAATTTTAACAAAGTAAAATATGTAGTTATACTCACAGTGGGAAGCACATAACTACCAATATTATACTAATAAACAGAATCAGAATGCAGTGTAAAATGCGAAATTAAATCGCATTATTTAACAAAATAGACAATCGGAAACACAATATAATTTCATTACTATTTTTCCTAAGTTTAAAAAAATAACCAATTGTACCTTTTTAAACAGTGAGGTATCCAATATTATTGCTATGACCTTGACAAAGATAAATGTCACAAAGGTAGCGTGAATCATCAGAAGTGTCAGAAACTCAAACTATGATTCAGAAAACTAAAGAAGACTGAAAAAGAAATTCATAACAATTGTTCTTGAAAATGTTATTGGTTTAACACCATGACTAAGTGGGTTAAATCCGTGGGACTGCCGCCCAAATAAGGCGGAACGTAGGCAGGAACAGGTGGTCAAAGGTCTTTGCTCCTTAATTTTATTTAAACTTGTTTAAATCTTAAATTTTTGATATTTTGTTTCGCACAATATGTCTTAAAAGGACCCACTACTACTTATCAGCAGCCAGTTATATCCTATCAGACAAATTTTTACGTTCAATTTTTTTTAAAGAAAAGTTCGATACGCTGCTTATAACCTTCAAAAGCGAACCATAAAGAAGTCAAATCACGTTTACTTACATAGAATCTCCTGATATCGATTCAGTTTGACTTATCAGATAATTGAATTCATGATTAATCGTATTTATTTCAAATTTAACAGAATAACATATTGTTCAAGGTTGAAGCAAACCAGTTTTCACTTTAGTTAAACATGTAGAATGCATAACTAATAGTAGTTTTAATGATACCATAATTTCTTAACTATTCACTACTACCTACAGCACTGAATAGTTAAAGGGTGTCTGAAACATTCAACGGGATTCTAAAACATTACCGAATGTCTTAGTACATAGGAAGCAAAATAATGCAAGCTTTGTGCCTACTCTTTAATCAGCTAAGTGGGAGTTTCTATCGCATCTTGTTTGAAAACTCCCCCGCTTCTACCTACTCACATTACAGCGTTTGGAATGGCAACGCCGCTGGCAGAATTTAGCACTAAATTAACGTAATTGTTTATTTATACTGGGATCTAATTAGTTTAATATGCAGCAATATCCCCCAATTCATTATATTTAATACTCTAGAACATAGGTTCTCAACGTGGGCAATAACACCCCCTTGTGAGCGTTTGAGGCTTTTAGGGGGGCAGTAAAAGACTCAGAGAAAGTTAGGGGGCTTTGAGATGGCACTGAAGGGCTTGGGGAGAAAAACCAAATACAGTCTAAAAAAGACAAAAAAAAAAAAAACGCTGATTATGTACTAACAAAAGTAAACTTTAATACTGTTTACTTATGTTGATTGTATGTATTTAAATCATGCCTATATCACATGTATATGAAAATTCATATATTTCGTTAGTACGGGAAGTGGATGAAAAACTTAAAGATTGCATTGCATTCAGACCTACATTAAATTGAATGATATAGTGCATTTTAATTTCTGTAGTGCACGTGTTGTCTCTTTGTAAACAGTAAGGAAAATGTTTCATCCGCTGCATTTCATTATGTATATTATCCAAGAAACATAATTAAATATGTTAATTAGGAACTAATGTGTGATTCCTTTAAGGCTGAAACTGTCAATTTATATTTATTTTGAAAGCAATAGTTTATTAAGAATTACTTCGTATTATCGAAACCCCTGCTTGTCTTTATAACAGGTAAGCTAACGCTTTTAAATGTAGAAGAAATTCAATAGCACGTTACAATTCCAACAATTGTGACGGGTCTATCCGCGTCAAACTTCTATTAATCCTCTTGGGTAACTTTGGGGCCAGCAATTATTCTATTTCACAGCCTCCTCGGGAAAAACACGAGATAGTGATATGCTAATGAGTTCGACTATATAAAGTCTAGATTTAGTAAGAAAGAGAAGGAGAGAAGGAATTGCCAAATTAAATGTAAGTATCGTCTACGGATCTCTTCAGCGAGCTTAGCGCGTATTGGATAGTATTTGATATTATTAATCATTGAAGAAATCAAAGAGATTAGATTTAGTACCGACCTGACGTTAGTAAGGGCTCGTCTCCTTTGTCAATTCTGATAGCTGAGATTACTTAGTAGGGAATATTAGATTTGAAGGTTAGAATTGAATGTTAGATTTGAGTATCAGGATTAATCTAGGGATTAGATAATCACTCCAGGGTTTCGACTTATAGTTTGAACTTGTGCTTGTTAATTGTATTTGTCTGTCTACAATAAATAATTATTGTTATGGCTTTTGTTGGTGATGATATGTTTCTTTCCACACCAGGCGCGCCGGGCAATGTGAACCTAGTCCAAGATAGGACAGGGACACGACACAATGTCCTATATATGACTAAAATATATAATATTAAACATTTAAATACAATTCTGGCAATAGCTATCTCAAATTCGCAATAAAAAATATGGGGCTTAGAAAAAAATTAAATTAAAAAATATATTCTATTAGTAATAGAATATTTTTTTTTTAAATTTAACTATTGTTTTCACCATGTATTATGTATACTCTGAATTCTCTAGAGTGGGAGGGGACAGTATCGAAATATTCACTAGAAAAGGGGGCGGTATCGAAATATTCTCTAGAAAAGGGGGCGAAAGCTCAAAAAAGGTTGGGAACCTATGCTCTAGAACTAAGATCGCCTTAACGCCTAACATAAAAATACAAATTCTGAAGTTTCAATTGAATAACTTTAAATTATATGGAAATAGATGTGCATTTACTATATCAGAAAATGTATTTTTGATGCTAAATTATAAGAAAACCTCAAACGAAAACTATTCCATATTTAACCCTTTAAGCGGTCACTTTTTTTTTATCCAAAATGTTCCAAAAAGGTACACTTTTTTATTGCATATACTTAAGCAAAGTACTTAACAGAATGCGCAAATGGAAGAACTTTCGATATTCCTTACTTTCCCTATGGCTCAGAGTATTGGCAAATACTGGTGAAGGTTAGCTAGCCACAAAACTTTGTTTAAACCCGCAATCCTGGTTCCTAAGGCCAGGCGTTTGCTATAGTACTACTGTGGCTAATATATACATACTTTTTACTACGTTGACTAGTTATCTTAGGTTTAAAACTATTTTGTATGTGTATATATATATATATACATACACATATACATACATTATATACACATTTTAATTCAGGTATTTCTAGGATATTATATAAAATAATACTTCTTTCTTCGTGAATACCTGAGCGAGTTTTTTTCTTATTAATCGCAGGCGTTCACGATTTCTTGTATGTTGCCATTTTGTAAAGAAAAAATAAATGAATATATAACAAACATTATTGATTAATTATGTATAATTCATGAATAAATAAAAAAAATTATCTGATTAATTACTTTATTGAAGATACAGCATTATGAACATACAGCAAAAAGTTAGTTAACTAGTTCAATATAATTATGGACATTGTCTAATTTTATTCAAATTAATTATTCAATATAAAAATAATTTCATTTCATTTCAGAATGAATAAATGTTCTTATTAGTATTCAACTGTAAATCTTTCCCTTTTCAATCCATATTAGAGTGAATTATTTCGAAACTACGCAAATTACTGTAAATTAATAAAGTGCCTGAATACAAAAACGCTCTGCGTGGTGTATTTAAAATATCCTTGCACAAATTTAAAATTACGATTAACAACGTTTCTTGCAGAAGCATTTTTTTCAATCGTTTAAGGGGATCTCTTCACGAAAATCAATGAAAAAAAAATTGATTTTTCAATTTTTATTGAGGAAAAAAACATGACTTCTTCTAATGCAGCTTAAATTTTTCCTTTGAGTAAATTAGAAGTATTTTAGCAATCCAAACTATGGTGCTAGTGTGCATTATGTAAAGGTAAAAGTGTTCGGTTTAAATCACAATTTCTCAGAAGTGGCATTTACAACACAAGAGGGACATCATATATGTATATTTTAAAATCCGGCATATAACAGGCACCTATACTTTCAAGCTGCAATTTTTAATTTTTAGGTATATTCGCCGTATAACGCGCATCCCCCTTTTTTTACGAAGGAAACTGAAATGTACGTGCTCAATGTTCTTATGTTTTTAAGTCATTTATTCGAGGTATTATTCCAAGCTTGAGAAAAAATTAGTATACTCCTAGAACTACAATCTTTTAAAGTCACAAGAAATGTCATTTCTTTTAAAGAAACAGTATTTCGATAGATGTAGAAAAGCCTTAATTTTTCCTATTCTCATCTTTTTTATTTTGAAATCTCTTTTTTTTTATACCGGGTGTATTAAAGGCACCCATAAATTTTGATCTTATTTTTTGTGTTAAAAGTACGATTTTACAATACTCAAAATTATTAAAAATGCTCTCATTTAAGTAATAATAATAGTTCAATAGAGAAACGCAAAAAAATTCATTAGTGTACGACTAGTCAATTTTTTAAAAATGTTCCCTAAATTTAGTCATTTTTAACTTTTTATGAGAATAAGTACCCCCTTGATAAAAATGCCAAATACCCAATTATTAGTTACTGTGATAGATTTTCCAAAGATATTAATACTGCATCAGTATACCAAGAGCTAGCACAAGTGGAAATGTAGTTTCATAGAAATTGTCATAGCTTGGTCTTTGAGAAATCCATTACTTACATAATGATACTTTTCATTCCGAGAACTAATCTGGTTAATTTTTAAAAACGAGAATCCCTATCTTTTAATACATCTTCATAGTCACAAAGAAATTTATTTTCATGAATAAACTTTCATTTTCTTCTTTAGTAATTAGTTTTGGTGAAATTGGACACGTTAAAAGAAATATTCCGGTTTTCTGTGTGTATGGTAACGAAGTTAATTACGTGGCTGACTTTAGTAGGCCACATTCCCTAAAGAATCACGTTGACGTTTAACCTACTGAGTTCAAGATGTGTCTGGTAATTTAACTCTTGCTTTAACCGCCAAATGCCTTAAGGCCGAAAAAGGAGTCTTTGTTTCAGCTTCTTGCGACGTCATCAGTGATGTCATCGCCATAATTTTTTCGTAAACATTTTCGAGTTTGTTTGACCGTAATTTTAGCAAATTGCTCAGACTTATATTGGAAAAAGAAAACGAGAAAAACCAACAAGTACATGTACAAAACGAATACAAAACATGGGTGTGGAAATTTTTCCGAGTTGGAAAGTCGTAGTAAACTATTTATTTTTTTCGTTGTCTGCTGAGTAATTAGGTCATATTTTAAAATTTAGATTAGATATACTTACAACTTTGATGAAAGCTCATTAATATGCCTTTCTTCTGAAATATATAAGTCTTCTGTTATTCTGCAGTGTATGCTTCTATCTGGCACCGTATTTTTCTTTCTTTTTTCCTTACTAAATAAAACTTAAAGAAAAATAAAAGCCAGAGTTTATATTAGATGGATACTTTTTTTTTCTTTTAATCATTCAAATGATCAAAAAGATTTCTAGATTAATAAAAAAAATCGAAAATATATAAAAATTAACCACGTATTTTCCATTAGCGTCGATTATACATAAGAATTCTTTTCTCCAACTGAAAAAACATATTCAGAAGAAACAAGAGATGCCAACTAAAGCAACATTACTTTTACTACAAACGATTATATACCAGCAAATAAACTGAATAATCACATAAATTAGAGTTATATGAATTACTGAATTAAAGCAGACGATAATATATGGAAGAGAATTTTCAATGTAAACAATATTTAAAACAAATGAAATAGTTCAAAATGAAGAAAAGAAATTTATATAGAACTGAATATTTTGCGATACGAAATTCTTGGTTTTAAAAAAATAAGTTCTGGCTTAGAAAAATAATTAAATAAATTTAAAGGTTTTTTTAGTTTGAAAAGGGAAGAAAAATTCAAAATATCAGGACAATAATTTCAAAGATTCCTTTCAATCTCGTTTATACACTCCTTCATACACGTAAGTTTAATTTTCGTTTGTTAAAAAAGATGGGACACATATTTCGTCATTTTAAGGCACATATCTTTTTGGTTTCCAGCTAGCCTTTATTTTTTAAAAACAAATTATATCCCATGGCGTGATGTGGAATTTATGAGATTGAGATATCAACTGACGTATCCGTCTTCACGTCAGTTGACCGTGAATCAAAACTACCAGTCATTGCGAAAATTTTTTGTTTAGGTAAATATAATAACAACTAATGCAGCATAGCGAAACTGGTTATTTTAACAAAAACTGAACGTTTGTTAATTGAAAAATTTTGTCGAATATTTACGTCACTGGATCATTTTTATAAGTACTTAAATGGAAATAGCGTGGGACATAATAGCCTACACTGAAGTTCCTTATTAGGAGAAAAGACAAAATAGACTTATTCGTCATAATGTGGCCTGAATGCATAACAGACATTAAAATTGATGAATTTATCAAAATTGCGTCATGTTAAAAATAATCTGAAGTAGCTCTTCGTAGAAAAACTGATAATTAAAAAGTTACACATGCTTTTAAATTTCCTACGAAAAATAAATTTATTTACATTTTAAGAACACTCCAGTTCTTTAAAACAAGAGAGAGAGATAAAAGCCCTTATGAAAAATCAATTATTTCTATTAAGATAAGACAGCCAGACGTTTCGTTTATGCATTAAATATAAAGGTTTTTACAAAAGGTTAGTATATATTTTGAAAAATAAAGGAATATTTTAAAGCTCAGTTGTACAATTGTGCTCAGTATTATATTTTAGACAAATTAACTCTATATATTGCCAGTATTTACTTTTCGGTCATCAATATTAAATTATCTATTGGAACATATTTTCCAGTATTCGAAATCTTTATCTTTTATGTACTTCAAATAAATTGTTCTTAAAATTTCAATAGAAAAGTGGAAAATCTATTGAAATTGGATTTGTTATATGTTGTCATATAGTTATTTATTTTTCAAGCAATTTCATACATTGTATATATTTGTACTAGATATAAATGTATTGGCACATCAGTTAAAAGTCTGCTTACAAAGCAGAAATAGAATAGTGAAATTTTGAAACAATTTGACTTATGCGTTTGGTGCAAAAATGGCATTTTGCACCACTGGTGAAAATTTGGAAGAAAATAAACTGCCTTAAAATAAAATAAAATTGTTTCAGACTAACTGATTATTATTTATTCTTTCACAAAAAATATCAATTTTTATTAAGTAGGCTTTTATTTTTATTATTAATTTTTAATTTTAATGAAAAAGATTAATAACACACACATCCAAAAATACAATTTATATTTAAAGATATTTTTTAAACTTAAGATCTAATATGAACCGAAACAAATTAAACAGTTCTGGGTGTGGTACGCAAAGTATATTACTTTTTAATTAACTGCGTTTCGTTTTTTATTCTTCTTAATATTTCATTCATATCAAACTGTGAAGAAACCAATTTATGTCATTCCTGCTTTCTCTCTCTTTTTTATTTCCCTTCAAAATTCTAAAGTCAATCTTTCTTTCGTTATTGAGGGCAATCGGATCTAAAAAGAAGAAACCAAGGTAATAGAAATTGAAGAATATCTAAAAATATTGTGTTACTCAATGAAATAAGAAAGACTAGCAAAATTCGATTCTATTTATCCTATTGAGCAATGTTGAATGAAAAGAGGGGGGAAAACTCGAAAGAGATGAAATTACAGCAATGTTTTGTGGGCAAATAAGGCAATTTCAACGGCAGGTGAGCTTGCCGAAAAAAAAAACAGAAATGATGGAAAAGCTTCTTACAAAACGATTTCTGTTTAAAAAAGAAAGAAAGAAAGAAAAAAAAGAAGAAAATTTGAAGGAAGGGAAAACTGGTTTATTTGTAGAAAAGCTCTTATTTGGTCATAAAGCTGCAATCCAAAAATAATTAATTAAATAAATAAATAAAATGAAGCATATTGTACAATGTCACGATAAAAGTCTTTTTGGAAATCGTGATCTATGAATATTTTTGGATTTGACGATGATAAAATTGATGGGGGAAAATGGGATTGATAGACATTTTTGAAAAAATTATTTCCGCGGGAAAAAAATGAAATGCTGAAATTAGTATCCATGTTTGGTTTAAAAATATGTTTAATATTTTTATTCAAACGAGTAGAAGCTTTTATTTTATAGCTGTCCTTTTAAAAATAAATGTAAAAGTTTGTATATTTTCCCAGATATATGAATACAAAAATATTATTTCTTTCAAAATTAAATAAAATATTACTATTACTTCTATTTTTACTTTTATTTTTTACTTCGACAGATGAAAAAACCAAGCTCGAGAAAGGTTCAAAAAGAACACACTCCCATAAGTTTTTTAAAATCAAATACATTTAAAATAGGCTACTTTTGAAAATGAAGTATTTTAAAAATAATATAAAAAAAATAGAACACATATTTTCCTCAGACATCTATTGCCTCTACAAAATGTTTATTAATATTTTATACGGATATTCATGTAAAGATCGCTTATGAGTTCTCAAGAGGTTAACAAATGCTATGCAAATTGAATTGTATGGAATCCTTAAGAGCAACCAATGAAAAAAAATCAACAGATCAAATTTACAAAAAAAAAATTTTTCTTGTAAACTAAGAAATTATGTGTAGTTTTCAAAAAAAAAAAAAAAAAATTAACAACGTTACCTTTTTTATTAAAATGGAAACTATAAAATGGTAAATCAACAGCAAAAGCAGAATTTTTTTTAAAAAAATCGCAAAAAAGGGAAATTCTGAAATGGAAATGGTGAATTATAAATATTGTAATGATTGTATCTTAGATAAATGAGCAATGCAAATCATTCACTTACACTCAATCACGATTTGTGAAAGTAATGCCAAGTTTAACTTTTACTTATTTTACTTACAGTTAATGATACAATGGTTTCGGTAAACGTGACCTTTAGAAAAGGGAATAGTAGAATAGTAAGAATTCTAATGGATAATAAAATATTTAAACAAAATATTAATAGTAAAATAGGTTGGGAAAGTAATAAATATCACTGACAAAATATTAAATATACATAAAAATAAATAATATAAAATCTACATGATTCATTTTAATACAATTTCATCCAAAAATGTGAGTTTGCTTTTATCATTCTTTTAATTTATTATTCCAAATAAAAATATGAAAAGATGCGAATTTTTGAAAAGAAAAAAAGAAGATTCTATTAAAATTTTTAATATTTTAAATAAATATCTGACAGAATGTTTAAAGTTATAAAAAATATATATTCTTGTTTGAAAATAATATTTAGACCACTGCAGTCTTTGTTATTAATAAAAGAAAATGAATTTCCCAAAATTTAATTTTTTAGAGTAAGTAATGCATAACTGAAATCCAGTTGATTTAAGGATGAAAATTTCACACATATATATATGTATGTGTATCATGAAAGATGATATTAATTCTAAACTATGGTCAAGTGAAGAGGATGATATCTGAGTTGGCACCCTCTCTCCGAACCACCACACCATGCCCTTGGGAGAACATTGAATCTGGACAGATTTGACGCGCATCGGCCGGCTCTACACGGTGAGACTTCAGTGGTACCAGAACCCGAACCTGGTACACAAGCCACGAGTTCGTGATCATAAGCACTAGGCTATGGACCATAAAGTTAAAAAAAGAGGTACCATTTTAGACGACCGTAATCAAGGGCAAGAGACTTTCTTATCTTAGATGAACATTAATTAAAACAACCAAGTGAAATTGAGTCAGTGGCACACACAAGAGGGACTCACGCTGGTCTGGACCCCCTCCCCTGATTTTTTTGATTGATTATAATTCTATGTATATACATGGACGTCTTAAGGCATGGGCCAACTGGGCCCGGGGCCTCGTCCTCTTTGGAGGCCTTATTTCGTTCTCTGCTCCGCCTTAATAAGCTCATGATCCTGATAATTTTAATGGTCAAATATTATTCCCGTACATATTCTCCGAAAAGAATAGAATTTCAAGCTGAATGTCAGCTGGCAAAAGCCTAAGTTAAGTACTATTATGTGATGACCATTGTCCATATCTAGGCCTAGAACTAATACCATAAACAATCATTCAACTCATTCAGTCGATATGCGGCCATCGGTTGAGCCAGTTTGTGCCTGTTACTTGGAAAAAAACTTCAAGTTCCATGAAAAATCTTTCCACACATCTTATAAAACCTACCCAGGAAGCTATTTCGTTTTGGTCATTTCATTTTTAATAACAATATGTTTCATAATAAGCTATTTTCCTGTTTCAGCTTTTCATAATCTACTTGTATCTGCAATAGACTGATGTAATTTTGTCCACCCTCTGTTCTTTCACAGAGATGTTTTTTAAAAACACTTATAATAATGTATTATCTTCTTGTTCATGCATATTTTTTGTCTATCATGTGTCAAATCGAACCTGGGTAATCACTAAAGCTCACACAAGAAAACTCATACACATACATACAGGTAGTACAGTCGATTCTCGATAATTCGAAGTTGGAGGGACCAAAGAAAAACTTCGAACTATCAAGAGTTCGAATTATCAAGAGGGTAGAAAAAAAACTCCCAAAATACACAAAGAGAATTTTTTTTCTAACATATTTAAATTTGAAACTAAGTAACAAAACACTTGAACATATATATAAAATTGTTTTAAAGTATTTTTAAAAAGTACATATATTATACAATATAAATATTATACAAAAGTTAAAAGTCCTACATTAAAAAGAAAACACATGCCATACACAATTCTACCAATCTCCTCTTCACAATAGTGGACCATCTTTTCTGAACACATGTGGTGCAAGGTCACGTATTAAACAAAAGATATGGACGCTGACAATAGGTGCCATCGATCTATTATCCACTTGAAGAAGGAAAGCAATAAAAGTGTATTTTCGCCTGAGGAACTGTAAAATACTAAGAAGGGGTAGCAGACAGATGGTCAACAAAGGGGCTACGTTACAGGGGAGACAAACAGAGGCAATTCAACGTAAAACTTGAAGCTCCAACCTGTGTGCTACAGGACTGTACATGATAGTGAGTGTGCGAATGGTCGAGAGTTTTATAAGATAATTTCGAATTATTGTTGTTGTAGTCTGGTCAGCCACAGATTTTACTTTGAAATATTGAGTGTACCCAAACGTATTGTTTTAGTTCGAAATATCAAGAGTTTTTCTAGGGATTGAGCATATACTTCGAATTATCAAGAGGTTCGTATTACCGAAGGTTTGAATTATCGAGAATAGAATGTATGCAGTTTTGCTTTCTGGTGATCTGAAGAGCATGATAAAGGGCTGATGTTGAAGTAGCTCTGTACATTTAAAATACCAATATATTTTTACTAGATAAAGCGCAACCAACATAGGGCCCTCGATTTTTGAATTTTTTTTGCATCATGGCCTTTGGACACCTAGCTACACCACTGCTGAAGACATTCCTGGTACACGGTTTATGTCAAAAAACGGTGCAGAATTTTTATAAAATTATAATAACAAACTTAAATTTAATTTTCTTTTATTCATTCCTTTTTTATTTAGTTTTTTTTATCTGAAAATAAAGTCAAAACAATACGACTGAATATTGGTTTGAATTATCTAAAGGATATAATATTTTAAAATCAATTTTTTTATATAATACTAATAATTTAATAATGACTAATAAAGTTAACTATAAAAGGGGGAGCTACATTTACAAAAGAAAGCCATTTATTTTTATTCAAAAGTAAGAAATTTGCGCATCTTATAGTAGTATAGAGAATAACAATTTTGAATCAGCTATGAAATGAAGTGGGGAGATCTAAATCGTATTGCTATATGAATGACATTACAAAACCTTTGCTCCAATACATTATTTATGTAATTTACAATTTACGATCTTAGCGGTTGTACAAATATTTAAATTTTGAAGAAATATTTTTTTTTTTTTTTACAATACATAGCTATTTAACGAGAATTTATTAAAAGAAATGCATCCTTACAATTTTTTTAGATCACTTATTCTGTCGTGTATATTATTATTTTTCCCTACAATATGTGTAGAATTTTGTATATATTTACAAAATTTCTTCACATATATTTATTTCAATAAAATAAATCCGTTTGATATAAAGTATTGCTAAGTTAAGGAATTATTATTAAATTATTTAAGATTCATTTATTAAATTATCATAAATTAATGATATAGCTTTTTTGATATATTTTGAAATATTGTTTTCGAAAGAAATTTACTTCTGTTCATTCAAAATTTAATTTAAGCAAATTTTAATTCTTTATTTCTTAATTTTTAAAAAAATTTAAAATAGTGAATTGAATTTTTAATTTTCTGAATTCATTTTTCAATGTACTTATAATTGCAACTACTTTTTTAAGGAAAATAATTTGAATTTAGAATATTTTCTACCACAAGATGGCAGCACAAAAGTAGATGAATCATTTTTTTTAGATGCATTTGGCAAGCTAAATTACCGTTCCTGCAGAATATTAAATATGATATTAAATTATATGAATCTTTAATTTAATAAGATTATAATGACATTTTTTAAATTTTCACCCAAAGTGATTCGTGATACATTTTTTTTCATGCAAAACTTTTTTGTTGTGAGGAAAAAAATAAAAATTAAGACACGTTTATATTTTTTAAAAGTACACCTAAGTCGAAATCAATAAATTACGCTCACTAAGTATTTTTTAAAGAATTTATAGAAAAAAATGTATCTGGTTTTTGAACAAGAGGTCATGGCATGCAGAAAATGTCATTTTTCTGTGTTTTTTGCTAGCTAAAAAATACTTAAATGTCTTCTGAAAAAAAAAAAAAATGCGTTCAATGACCTCTAGCGTTAATTAAAAACCATAACATGAAAGAAATTTTTGTTTAGAAGCATCAAGGGATTTGTTTTCATTTCGCCTGATATCTAGAAATGAGTAACACGTGATGTGTTTTTTGATTTATGAGTTTTAAGTCGGAAGCTTTTTTTTTCTTGACTAAGCAATTTCATTTGCTCTATAAAGACAAGCTTCTTTTTTCCTGTGTTCTAATTGCGCTGATAAGTAATGATAATCCACTTTTTTTTCATACTGTTGTTGAAATAAGATATAAAAGTTTTTAAAATAATAAAAATAAGCAATTTATCTCAAAATCAAAAAAGTGTGAATGCATTTTAAAAAAAGGTAAGTGCATAAGGTTAAAAAATTCGTCATCTAAAATTTGAAAATAATGTAATTCTTACTTTTTAATTGTTACCATGGCCAATCTATTTTTCTCTTTTCTTGTCATTCACATATTCGAGGGAAAAAACATTACATATTATAGTCATAGAATGTGTTTAGGTTGTTCTAAATATTAGTTTAAAATATTTGTCGGATAGGACCTTTATCGAGTATATATTTATACTTATCAACTTGATTTTTGTCATTCTAAAAAGTAGGTCATATGTTATATAACTCTAAAAATACATTATGTGGTGTATAATATTCAATCAATTAATAGTTTTTGAATTAATTTTGGCTTACACGAATTTGTCGAAAATAGTTTAGCGAAGAAGTGAATAGCGGCAATACTTTCAACCACGCGTTAGTCTCAAAAAGTTCATCAAACAAATTTCCAAAATTGATTGTATAGCAGAATATAATTTTTATTTTGTATAAAAATTAATAAAAATCTGTGAACGATAACGTATGAAGTAAGTAACTATTTATCTGTGAATAATTTTTTGATCATACTGCGCGTAGAGAAACAAATGACTGTGCCTATTATTTACCAAAAAAAAAAAAGACAAGCACAAGATTAAATGAACGTGAAAACGGTTAAAACATTGCAATCACTAGTTTTTTAATCGATGCCAAGTCATCTGGCATACTATTGCTCACTTCCAGTATTGAATTTTCAATCCGTGATTCAGATTCTATGTCTTTATACTTCCAAGAACGTTCAGTTTTTCGATCTGCCTCGTATATTAAAAGTATTGAATTTATGTTTTTTTTTCATATTCCTCGTTTTGATTTGTCTAGATCCCTCAGTGATTGCATTTCATGATCGGTATTTAGCATACTCCACGGCGTTCAAGTACTTGATCAATGTTCGAAGAACATTAATTTTTTTTTTTTTTTTTTTTTTTTTTTTTTCTTTTTTTTTTTTTTTTTTTTTATTCTTTAAAACTTTTTTTCATTTTTTGTCTGTTTTTTTTCCGAAGGCTGTTAACAATCAATTAACTATTAATCCAGCAATCTGAAATATAATAATCCGGCCCTCCCTCAATGGGCCGCGGTAAAATTAGCAAAGTTTGACTGATCCGCGGGAATGAAAAGGTTGGGAACACTGGCTTAGACATAGCGTGCCCACTTCGTAAGTCCGAGATTGTGGGTTCGATCCCGGCTGGAGTTGATAGAATTTCTGGATGTGAACACTGTAGCCACGCATATCATATGAGAATATTGGCATATATATAAAAGACCCCTTGTGAGTATCAATTTAGCTCTGATACTGTCGGTAAAATTAAATCACAGCAATATTTATATAGCATCCAAGGACAACTTGAATTAAAATTATTTCAAGTTCTCGCAGTAAGTCATAATTTGGTAGGGAGGGACGCCGCTAGATGGTGCCACCATGAAACAGCTCTCCCATTTGGAAACTTGCCGTGCATGCAAAAGCTTAGTTGCTAATATGCAACTCATGAGCAAAAAAAAAAAAAAAAAGGCGAGGATAGAATTTCTATCCAATTAATTTGTGTGTTATTGAAACCCTTTTCGACGAATAAGTCCATATAATTTACATTTTTCAATGACCTTACGATCCCTTCAATTTGTTTGAGAAACCATTCTTTCATAGAGTAAAGAATTTGCGAAAGTTCGTAATTGTGAAGCGTTAACTAGGTTTTTTTTTTAAATTAATGAATATTATTCATTCTTCCTACAACCATTTTAAATTTTCAAAATTGCTAAGTTTTCCAGATTCAATATCTATAGCAAAAAATTCTAATTTTCATTTGAATTTTTTCTCATTCAAACCAATAACTTCAATTGCTTATCCACATCCTTCACTGGCGTAGCTAGTTCTGAAATTCCTTCGGGGGCCCTTTATAGATATGAGAACCCTGTTAGTTGAACTGTAGTTACACATGTTAGGGCCCCTGTAGCTTGGGGGCGCCGTATCATTAATACGGTGGTAGCTACACCCCTGACATCCTTGTATTTCTTCTTTTAAGATTATTTAAATCCAATGTTATATCCACAAAAAACATTAGTCATGTCAACCATTCTGTATTTACAGTTCTTTAAAATCGTTCTTGTTCCAACTATTTAAATCAAGACGTCACGTATCCTCTCGGCGCTACAGATATTCTTGGAGCGTTTCCTGCAACTGAAAGAACAGGCGTCTCGTACACCGAACTGTGAAACTGGAAGAAGTGAATGTACTTTCAAATACCTGTCGCAGTACAACCTCTAAAAAAAATGTTTTCTATCTCATTTATGTATTGATGTTTCTGTTCTTTTTTTTCTGCTTCTTTGCACCATAGCTCGCAACTACGGCATTTGCGACCCTACATTCTTATGTGGTTCCGAGCTATCTTAGTACCCCCTGCACACCCTACCAATTTTTCGGTATGGCACCGAATCACCCTGTTTTTTCATAAGTTAAAGTATTTACAAAGATTCGTATATTTATTACTTTCTAGAATTTGTTGACCTTCCAATATTACATTTTAGATATTCTCAAGGCCGTCTCCTCAGACATGTATTCAGGGTGTATCAGATCAACGGTTACAAACTTTTGGGACAGATAAAGTACACCTAGGCGATCAGAAACCTCAAGCAATGCATGGTTGTAGAAGCTTTCCTGTCGCTGTAGTGAAGACACAAAACAAAAGAAAGACAGGACAAGAATAAGGCGAGAAAACATGTTTATTTAGTTAGCAGTATAGCTAAAATGCTAAGAAGTCTTTGGATGGTCTACGCCAGAGATGTCAAACTGCAGTCCACATGCGGCCCCCAACGAACACTTTTGCGGCCCAACCAGTATACCGGCCTACAATAAAAAAATAAATTATCAATTTCTCCCTAAATAGGAAAGATAGTAGCAGAGAGAAGAGATGTCATATCAGGACGTTAAGATTAAATTTTTTTTGTTCTTTTATTTATGTTTGTTATAATGTATTGTTTGAAACAAACTTGCATTTACATGAATATTGATCTTCTTTTTTCTTGTTGCCCACTTAAAGTTAAACCTTGCTTGTTTGGCTCTAGTTAGCCTTTGAGTTCGATACCCTTAGTGTACGTGATAGAAACCGAAGCATCAGATGACGGTGCAGGCACACGTGTGGTTTTTGAAGCCGTGCGCACTATGAAGCTTCATTTCGCATGCCGGAAAAGTGGTAGTAGGATGGAACGTTATACGAGCGCGCAAATGCTGAGCTCTCTGATATGCATCTGGCTTACGGGGCTGCAGATTGCTATGGACGTGCCACACAGCAGTTATACACCCAACGTTACCCCAGGAGGCAAACTCCTAGCCAGGTCTGTTTTGTACGCTTGCACCAGGTGCGTATCTGCTGCCGTATCATCCGTTTCAATGATACGGGCCCCCAGACCTTAGGGGCCCTAAAATCTGTAAACAAAAAATCGAAGGGGTCTCAGGGGTGTTAATTTTGTCTCGAGGGGTGAAAATATAAACAATTTTCAAGCAGGTATACTTCTTTTAAAGTTAAATTAAATTATTCGAATCTTTTACACGCTATTTACACTCATGTCCATAAATTAAGGATAATTCAGAATCACACAGAAATTGAACTCTAAAATAAAAATTTCACCTGTAGAATTATCACACACATCTTGAAGAAGAATATGCAAATTACAGGAAACCACCAGATGGCGCGGATAGTACGTCACAATGACGAGAGTGTAAGAGAGGGGTATATAAGGAATGGTGGTAAAGAATTAAAATCGCTCACAAGCGCTTTAAAAGCCTTTCAGTGCAATAACCGCATAGTTATGGCACAAAGGAAGCATTGGGATGATTTTTTACGTGGTAGAATTATCGGACGACTGGAATGTGGACGTACTCAGCTGGAAGTATCCGATGAACTTGAAATCACCCAGAGTGTCATCTCCAGGCTTTGGCAACGATTCCAAGATGATGGTAATGTGAGTAGATGTTACAGGACAGGTCGCTCCCGAGTTACAACGCCGAATGAGGACCGGTATTTGGCAGTTACTGCCAAAAGAAACAGACGGATCACAGCATCAGACCTATCTCGTCAGCTCTCTTCAGCTACCGGTACGACAGTTTCAAAGCAGACCGTGTACAGACGCTTAGGGCACATTGGTCTATATGCTCGTAGGCCTGTCAGATGTGTTCCCCTTACCGCAACTCACTGTCCGGACCTGGTGTAGAGAGCATGCATTGTGGACACCACAACACTGGTCTTGTATGATGTTTTCCGACGAGTCCAGGTTTAGTTTGCAGTCTGATTCTCGCCGGACTTTCATATGGAGAGAGCCAGGTACCCGTTACCACCAAGAGAACACCATTGAACGACACCGTTACGGTGGTGCAGGATGGCTCGTTTGGGGAGGAATTATTCTTGGTTCCAGAACTGACCTGCATGTTCAGAGTGTAACGATGACAGGCCACATCTATCGGAATGTCATTCTGGAATAACATGTACGTTTGTTTCGGGGCGCCATGGGTGCTGAATTTCTGTTTATGGATGACAACGCCCGTCCTCACCATGCAAACATTGTAGACGAATGCCTTCAATCGGAGGATATCACCCATATTAATTGGCCAGCATACTCACCGGACTTGAATCCAATACAGCATGTGTGGGATATGCTTGGCCGACGAATTGCAGCCCGTCAACCCCCTCCCACCTGTCTACCGGAACTTCGGAGGGCATTGCTTGATGAGTGGTATAATATTCCCCAAGATCAGATTGATAATTTGATACTCAGCATGCGTAGGCGTTGTAAGGCATGTATTGCATCGTCCGGGAAACATACTCCGTATTAACCATCATACTAACCATGTTATACTGTTTTTTGTAAATAGGTTCTTTTTTGAAATTTGCTCCAGGGAGTAAAAATCGCAATTTTTATTAATTATATGTCAAACATATAGCGTCTTTTTTGCTCTTTACCTTTTGTTTAATAAATAGACTTCACAAATAAGTCAAATTTGTTTTGCTTATGTCTCTTTCTTTACCTGAACTTCATTATCCTTAATTTATGGACATGAGTGTGTAAAGGATTATGGTTTCAAAAAAGTACAAAATGTTTGAAATATAATCATAATTTTAAAAATTATAAGCGTACTCAAATAAGAAATAATGTTGTAATAAATATCAAGTAATTTTTGCGTTGCGCACGCTATTTTCTAAAATAATAACCTTTGATATATAAAACTTTGTAGAATTATAAAATTTATCATACTTTTCAAACCCTACTAATTTAAGAACAATGAATCCTTTGTATTTCAAAATATTTAAAAAATATTGAAATTTTTTTTTAAAAAATTGAAAATAAATGTATTTTATTCTTTTAAAAATATAATTTAATTTTCTATTTATTTAAAATTACTATAGGTAATAAGAATACATTTAACTTTATAAATCAACTTATTGCTAGTAATTAAAGCTATTATTTTAGAAAATAGCATGCGCAACGTAAAACTTAATTAATATTTTTTATAGAAATATTTCTTATTTTCATATGCTTATAATTTTTAAAATTATGATTATATGTTAAACATTTTACACTTTTCTGAAGCCCTATTCCTTTATAAAGAATGTGTAAAAGATTCGAATTATTTAATTTTAATTTCAAAGAGTTATATATATTTGAATATTGTTTATATTTTCAGCCCTCAGAGAAAGTTAACATTCCTAGGACCCCTTAGAGGTCTCAAAAGAGGGCCCCCTAAGGCATTTAGATACAGGGCCCACTCAAGTCTATTTACGCCAGGGGCTTGCCCCAAATATTGTCTCACAGCGGATCCTTCATCGTGAACACACAGGAACGTAAAAAAAGAGTAAGAACATTTGTAAATAAAGAGTAAGAATAGGAAAGCATTTGTGTATTAGTTAAAAACATTCCTTAAAAAATATACTGTTAATTGTGTCTAAGTTTAATGTGTGTAATTTAGTTTCTATATAACCTATGTTAAAAATATTCAAATATATGAATATTTTTTATTCATAATTTGTTTTGTGTTAAATGACGGCTTTAATATAGCTGGATTAAGTGATAAATAAAACTTTCGTTTTGATCAAATCTTTTATATCGCTTTTTATTTATCAAATCGATTTGTAACTGCATATTTTTGAGAACACATCTTCGTTAGTTTTGAAATAAATCAATGGTTTTACCTTTCCCCGACCTCTTTTATCTCCATTTATTTAATAAATTATTCAGTTTATAAAATAAATCTTACAACACGAACAAAAAACATTAATAGAATGTTAAAATAAAAATGTATTGTAAGAAAACCTTTTTTTAAAGTGCCTGGTTTAATTTGTATTGGACGTATTGGAAAATTGTTGAGTAGCGTGAGACTCTTAAGAAATTAAATTATTGATTTATTACGTCCACGGCTATTAATTACAATACAGTAGAACGTCGTTTATCCGAATCAATTGGGACCAGACACCGTTCGGATACGCGATTGTTCGGATAAACGAAAACCGAATGCGATCCATGCAGTATATGATACTGGAGACTATACAAATATTGAAATTCATCCTATGCGGGAAACGTGCTTGAAGAAAAAGCAAAATAGAAGCAAAACGTCGCAATTTTACCTTGATTGTGGAAAATAATCACTTATTTTTCGCTATACCATTGTACACCTTCGTTTTTTCAATGCAAGGTCTGTGATTCTCTTCAGCAGCAGTAGTTGAATAGGACAGCACTCTGATTGTTGTTCGTACCACTTCATAGCTGTCTCTAACGCAGTAAACGCGTCAGCATTTGATGAACCTTGCTACTTTCGTTGTTGTTGTCCTCGTCTTCATCCGTTTCATCGCCAACAGGGTCGGATTCTTTTTGCACGAAAGTCACTATCTCGTCATTATTTAGCATTTAAAATCCACAGTCTTCTGCATCGCATGCTATCCAGGTTTCTACATCAACAAAACTCAGCAAAAGAGCACGTATATACCCCCTCACTTGGAAACAAACTGACCTAATTTTCCGCGCAGATGTTTACCAAATCGCACAACTGAAATTCCTCAAATATCCCTCACCTTGGGTTTTTCCGTCACTTTTGGCCTCACAGGAAGCAAATGTTGAGCATTGCACTGTTCAAAAACGTATCCGGACTTTGGTTCGGATATTTGATGCTGCAGATAGTAAACGTTCGGATAAACGACGTTCTACTGTTTTACATTTAGATAAAAGTCTCATTTAAACTATTAATTTAATTTAATTATTGATTTATTACGTCCCCGGCAATATATATATATATATATATATATATATATATAAATTACAATATTTACATTTTGATAAAAGTCATTAAAACTATTGAATATTTCACAAGAAAATATTCAATTGGTGATGGAGGAGAAAAAATACAACGTCTCTTTTCGAGTATTTCCAGCAGTCTATCCATGTTCCCTTCTTATACCTCGAATTTCCTTCGAGGCTCAGCTCGCAGGTGAAATGCAGCTGTTGTTTTTCTCATGGTTGTTGCTTATTGGTGTGATATCAGATGAAACGCTGATTTATTTTCCTGATGATCCTGCTTTATTTTAGAGATGCACGTGTGAATTTGAGCGGCGGCGAATGTTATCTGCATAAGAAAGCTAATAGTGCTGTTGCGATTCGGGAAAACTCAGTATGTTGCATGGAAATGCTAAGACAATATTAGTAATAATAATTTTACTTGGGTTCGAATAAAAACGCATGCTGTGTGTGTGTGTGTGCGAATCTGAGAAAATTTAGAATATTTTCTTTCAGTTACAATTTGTTTCGAATTTCTTTCAGTTACTATTTGTTACAATTTGTTTTCTATTTTTTCACGTGAGTTTAAATATAGAATTACAGAAAAATAATAGTAACATCTTTTAATATTTCAATGTTGAATTAGAAGGGCACATTTCTAGTACCATAAATGAGTTACATGTTATCATGTTCTGTGTGGAATTTTTCTCTATATGAATACGCACGAATTTTCGACTCCTTTTATTTGGTATATAATATTTACGTAAGCAATTTCAAATAAATCAAGAAGCAAAACATTTTCACTGAGCTGGTGTGTGTGTGGAGGGGGGGATTACATGACTAAATAGACAGGTGCAAAAAAATAGACTGAAGAAATATTTGTCTGGAAGAAAATGGGAAGGTAAAACAGTGAAACATTGCATGTGTACAAACAGTGCAGTTCTTCAGCTGCTCCTAAAGTCACGATTGGTTGTTCTGGATATGCTTGCTCTGTTTGTGTTTGTTTAAATATGGAAAGCAATAAATCATTGGATTTATTTTACTACTGAAAAGATCAAGAGATATATGGAATATTTTAATAATTTCTGCTATTTTTCCAACTTTTCAAAAGTGTTTTCAGTTGCATATCTTCTTTATTTAACTTGCCAGCGTGAGCTCGAGAAAAATGAGCAGGAAAGAAGAACATGGTGTCTAATACGCGTGTTAATCTTAACATTAATTGTGCAATTTTTAATCTAGCATTTGCATTCACTTATGATTTTTCATCTTAACGGAATATTTGATGACACATTTGAAAATAGCAGTGATATTAATGGGAAAGGTCAGTTACGTTCATTATTAATAATTTTTTAACATAACACATGTATTATAGTCTAACAGTTGTGATTAATAGAATATCATTAGCTATTTATGTCTCATTTCTTTCGAAAAATATTTTCAATCCATTTTAAGTTGAGAGGTGTGTTTAATTAGATCCTCTCTTAGTTTTTTGCATGTAATGAAAGAAAGTTAGGGAGATGTGGTTTAACACACGTATGTAGACGATCCTAATGCGCATGCGGGAATTGTTTGACCAGCAGAAATTGTCAGTCACTGAAAAACCGCCGATGAATAACAAATACAGTTGGGTGTCATTAAATTTTCGTTTTTGATAAACTGACAGAAAAAATTGAATTAAATTTAAAAATTGATTTAATTTTATTTCATAAGTTAATGGCTCTGAATGAGATCAGATTCTAGTTCATAGAAGACATTATGCGAAACGTAAAGGACCACAGGGCGGGCGCTATCTTAAGACAGGGATTACCGCACATTTCCGACTGTGGCAGAATTGTCATGAGAATTGTGTTGCAACTCGAGGGGGGGGGGACTAATGAATGAATGTTCATTAACATTTACAGATTTAACGTGCATGACCTTCTCCTCTGCATGGACGGTCTTCAGTTGCACCAGAACTCAAACATACGAATGGCTATTTGTGACCATAACCATGTCACATTATAATTCCAATAACAATTTACTCTCAATTGGAAAGAATTGGGGAATGAACCTGAAAAACAAGAAATTAGGTGTCGCAAAGTCCGTGATATCTGTAATTCGGGTGAAAAGCAGGTTGAGATAAACGTTATTCCACTAAAGGTCCATTGCGCGGTATATCAGGGCTACAAGTTAAATGGAGTCCTTTTTTGTAAAAGCAAGGTGAGTGGGATGCCAGCTGATGCGTCGTTTTCGTCACTTTTTTCAAAATTACGAAATCCGTCTCATCCCTCGCATGACACTTTTTCAAATCAAACGTCGTACTAGATTTGCAGAAAAAGTTGTTTTGTGATAAGCTATACAATTCTAAACCAGCGATACTCAACCTGAGGCCCGCCGAGCCTTTTTAAGTGGCCCGGTCATGACCCATTGCTCTGAGAAATTCTTTTATTTAAGACAATGTATTAAAAATTTGGTGAGAAATTCTTTGTTAAGAAATCAACTACATCAATTTTGCTGTCGATGTCGTACGGCTGCGGATTGGTATTATTTTTCTATTTGTAACAGTTACGGTTAGTGATAACAGACAACAGTGGAGTAGCGACAATTTTATGGATAAAATTAATTTTGAACAATCTTTCCTGCCTTGCAAGCGAAAAATATTCGAAAGATTTGTAGGTTGGCTGTTTTGTAGTCTGAAAAACAAACATGGATCAGTACTTGTTTGATATGTCACGAAAGTGTTGTACTTAAAAAATACCAATAAACAATAATCATTCAATGACACTTTTCCCCTTTCAAGAGGTGATAAATAGGCTTTAGTGAATAGTCTTTGCAACAGCAACAAAGATTTTTGTCAGTGGTAATGCCATAGTAGTAACAAAGACATCCTAAGAAGTTTGTTATATTATTGGTAACCATATGAAACCCCATTTATTGATGCCAAAATTGTGAAGGAGTGTTTCTTAAATTCTTTTAATTTAGTGTGTCACAAAATAAAAAAATATAAAAGTAATAATTAAAAAAAAGCAAAACAGGAGTTATATTATTTTGATAAATTTTCCATATTTTAAACTTCCATTGTTATCTTGGTCTTAAAGAATTTCTCCCCCCCCCCCCTATTTAACCTCATGTTGCAGCCCGTGGGAAATGGCTGACATATACATGCAGCCTAGCAGAAAAAAAGGTTGAGTACCCCTATTCTAAACCATGTTCAAGCTAGGAGAACAATACCTTTTTTGATAACTAACATTTAATGTTTCCTCATAATTTTATAAACACGACTATCTTTCATAGAAGCGAACTTTGAACAATCATACTTATGGGTAAGAAACACATTTTCTCTATGAACAAAGCAACCACAGCCATAAATATGCTACTCTTCATCTAAACTATTGAAAATTTTAAATTAATATCCCCCCATAACTAAATCAGTAAAATTACTTTGTTTAGTGAAAGTCTATCTTTGAAGTATTTGTCTATGTTAACTATAATCGGAAATTTTGGGCTCATGCGGTGAGGTATCCAAAGGTACAGGGATGGCAAAAATCTACCAATAGAAAAAACTTTTAAAAGAAAATTTTAAAAAAATTTCTCACAAAGTATTTTTTTTTAAATGATCACAAATTACAAAATTTCAACATTTACAATTCTTAATAGAAGTAGAATTTAAATAAAACGCACAACAAAAGACATCCTCATGATCACAAGGACAAATTTCAAAACACTGTTACACAATTTTAAAAATAATAATAATTCTTTAAAAATAAATGTATTCTTTTTCAAATCATAGGAATTTGTATGAGAATATTTTCTTATACAAATTAATACGACTTCAAATTTCTCACTTGTTGCTCCGATAGAATACAAAGAATTAGAATCGTTTGATGTAGGTTTGTATCTGTGTGATGCCACCTGAAAGTAAATTTAGAGAAGAGAAAAAATTCGGAAAGCTTCGAAATTTCACGGAGAAGTAAAATCGTTTGCGAAATATGTATCTACAAAAACACCTGTCTTACCGAGAAAACCGTATTCTATTTTACGTTATTTGTTTTTGTTTTTTTATTTTTGTAGTATTATCAATTCTGTTGAGACAATAATTGTTCACTTCTTAGCCAACTAATAACTGCACGCGAGCCGTCAGTTTAATAAATAAATAGAAATATAATAAAAGTATAGAACATTGAAAAAAAATAATTGTTAGTTTTTAAGATGAATTCCATAATTTTATGCTTAAGCATTTGTAATTTACTATTTTGTATCTTATGTCAAATGAATTTATTTATTATTTTGAATAGTTTTTTATAATTATAATTATATTATTTTATTGTTAGCATTTAAAATTATAATTGTTAATATTTAAAATAATATTTGTAAATCTGGAAACAATTTCTTTGTAGTTTTCTTGCTTTACCAGATTGACAGATGTTGATTATAGCTTATGTGCAACATTTTTACTTTAGAGGCAGTAAAGTGTAATGAATAAAAGCGTTCTATAAATTTGTATGCAATTTTTCTATACTGAAGCGGTAAAGGACCAAAAATAAAGACAGCTCTATGTTCAATTATTATTATTTTTTTATTTTCCACATCTATTTTATTATAATGTATTCTCTGTGCTTTGCTAAAACTTCTTTCACTTCTTTTCTTTTTACTTGAATTAATTATTTCGTTTAAATATTACTCGTTTATTTCATTCAAACAAAGAGTATTTGTAATGAATAGTAATTCGAATGGCAGCGTTCAGAAAGAAATTAGCTCATCAAATAACTTATTGATTAAAAAGTCAACATTTCACATTACATAAAAAGGAATTTAATGCTTCCCTTCACAACATATCATTAAATATTCAGAAGCATGTCAGTAAAATAGATTAAGTTGTCACTTTAATAGTTTCTCTCAGACGAGAAACATTTTAATTTAGATATATTAAAACGATTATCAGCACTGTCGGAGTAAATGTAAAGAAAAGAAACCTGTACAGTCCAAGTTTGTAGTTTAATACAATTAATTCCAACTAAAAGTAAGGTTGATTAATTTTTTCTTTAAAAAATGAACTACAATACAAAAAAATTATGCTTCATTTTTCTTCATTAGAAATGAGAAACTTTCCATAAAATTTATTGCTTGATCTGATTTGATTTTTCGTTACCTTCCCGTTCTCCAGCGCAGGAGATAAAGTCGTCAAAAGTAATACAACCGACGCCAAACGGAATATTCCGCATTTACCACCACATTTTCAAAACAAGTCGGAATCTTTTCGGTAATTACGTACTATCGCAACAATATCAACGCACAAGATAACTCGCCAAGTTGGTAACCCAGATTTCGTATGTGTCGTACGCGTTGAATTGACAATCTTATGCTTCGTTTCATATAATGTCGCCAATACGGTTGCGATAATACGTCAGTACCATTTTTTTTTATCAGTAATGTCTTTTCAAGATATCAAAAATGGATGAAAAACCAATGGGAACTAATATTTAGTTTCTTTTTGTTTTGTGTATATTGTGTGTTGTCGCCAATAACGCCATGGCGAAATTTGCTCCGGCGAAACGGAAAAGTACCAGTTTTTCATTGACATGTTAAAGCCACGATATGTGTTATTTGTTATGAATCGCTCAATTTTGATCAAGGAAAGAGGGTGTGACAAGGTTGAAAAATTTCCTAAATTCCACACTCTATAATGTAAGCAGGGCCTATTTAAGCTAATTTCGGGCTCTGGGTGCAGAAGATCTACAGGCTCCCTTGATACTGGCGGATCGAAATTTATAACCAGAAAATCTGGTTAAGTCCAACTTATCTAGGCCCTTTCGGGCCCCTGGTCACCCCCCCCCCTCTAATTCCCCAATGGATAAACCGGCATTGAATGTAATGATTTTGAGATCCAATTAAATTTAACGTTCAGCATTCCGTTCATTCTACGTTAAGATCTTCGGTATAAATGAATTTAAAATTGTGACCTAATGAGTTAGCCGAAAAATATTCTTAACTAACTGGAGTATTCTTCTTCACACTCAAAAGGGTGAATCTTTTAAATAAAACTCTACAATCTCTCTAGATAACAAGTGTAATTTTTTTTTTAAATTTAAGGTCTACATCCAACCTATGGTACAAGGTAGCATATCCTAAAATTCAAAGTAATTTTTAGGTTTACCTATAATTATTTAATACTCTTGTAGATAATTATTAGCAAATTTTGGAAGGAATATATTTTTTTTGCAATGATTCATTAGAAAAACAGAGATTATTACTCTACACGGAATAAACTACACATTATAATGATTTCCACAAAAAGACTATGACATAATATGCGCAGTGATGATATCGAAACACACCAAGTATATATTTTTCCCTGCAATCATACACTGCTTGCGGGAAAAACCATTTTACTGAGAAAGTACTCTTCCCAGCAGTAACTTGAATAGAATTATGATAACCCTAGAAGATATGAGTACGGATACCCCAGATTGGCGATTTTATTGCCTTTAACAATAAATTTGGAGAAAAATTATATTGCCAAGGAACCTCCGAGAAGTCACTGGCATCGACTCTACTGGAAATTTCCATGAGGTTATATAAATTTTGGTTGAGTTTAGTAGAATCTGCTTGTGCGCTGTCTGCAATAAGACCATAGAGGCTTTGCCTGTATAAGTTCCTACTAGGAAAATTGTTCTGGAGAGCTGTAAAACTTGTTTATAATGAGTGCGTTTTCAATTACTGTAAATAATCTGTTATAATATTTCTTTGTGTATATACGTCGATTTGTCTTGTTGTAGTCATTTGTTCATTCTCATCTTTTAATAAATCTGTTGTTATTCAATCAATTGCTTTTTTCCAGCACAAATTTGCAGCAATATTTATCTACTTTTTTTGTTCCGCTGAGGAAAAAAGAACTAAAAATTTGCTCACTAAATTTGAAAAACATTTGTATAAAATCTTCTTCAATGGTTCGACAGCTATGGGTGGACCCTGGCCTTCTCCAGAAGTTATCTCCAGGCATCTCTACTTTTGGCAATTTTTTTCCAGTTTCTGACCTTTAAAATATTTAGGTCTTTTTCTACACAGTCAATCCAGTCTTATCTTAACGGGGTCTACCCCGAGGTCTATTTCTCATGGGCTTTGCCAGAAGGATCTTCTTGCAGCAACGATCTTCATTCCTTCTAGCCAGATGACCAGCCCATTTAAATCTCTGTAATTTGACAAATTTTACAATATCAGGTTCTTTGTAAATTTTGTACAGTTCTAAGTTAGATATTCTTCTCCATGATCCATTCAATTGGATCCTATCAAGAATGCAGCGCAAGATCTTTCTCTCGAAAATTCCCAAAGGCTTCTCACCACGTAAAGTCAATGGCCAAGCCTCTGATGCATAAGTCAGGACAGATCCTTGTATCAAATTTACTAATTAATATTTTCTGTTCCGTTCTGTTCTTAAAAGAGCACTGAATTTTCATTCTATATACCATATGAATACAGTAGAGTTAGGATCGATAGAATTTCTTAACGGAGTAATTAAAAAATAGAAAAATAGAAATTGACAGTTTTCAAATATTGGATTAAAGTTGGTTCATTAGTCTAGCGCCAAAAACAAAGCAAATCTCGCCGCGTTAGTGGACGATTTCCGCAAAAAAATACTTCTTAGTAGATCTTTAAAAAAATATGCGTACCAAATTTTAAGTTTTTAGGCTTAATATTTCGGAAGACTTCGTGATGAATGAGTGATTGTGTTGATTTTGTCCTTTATATATAAAAACGTACATGGTATCCCTAAATTCAACGTCAAAGGGTTCGGGGTGAACAGAGGGATCATATCAGTTCTGGGGAAAATAAAAATAGTTTCATATCACTTGGTAAAGGAATGACTAGTATGTTTTTAAACGGTGTGCCCCATCACACCGTTAGCTACTGTGACCACAGATTCCACAATTTAACAGTGGCTTTTTCATTAATATGATCTTACACAACCGTGCTATTAATCATAGTCACAAGATAAACAAGAAAGGTTAGCTGGTTTAGTTAAGATTAAAGTAGTTTGTTTGAGTCGAGGTTTGGGAAAAATATTTCTTTTAACTTTGACTCTCCATAAAAAGAAAAATTTGAAGTAAAAAAACCTTTTTAAAAACAAGCTTTTATTTAAATGCGCTAAAAAGAATAAAATAAACTTTTTCTGTAAAACTTTTTTTACTATCAACTTATAACGTCATTACACAATTTATATGATATAAAAGCTCGTCGCGAGATTAAAGTACTCTCATTTACTTAGTTTTAAATTTTTACAAATTAAAATCAATCAGATCAATTTACTTGTTTATCTGCAGAGGTAAATCTCGCGACAAGATTTTATATCGTATAAATTGTGTAATAACGTTATCAGTTGATAGTAAAAAAAGTTTTACAGAAAAAGTTTATTTTATTCTTTTTAGCGCATTTAAATAAAAGCTTGTTTTTAAAAAGGTTTTTTTACTTCAAATTTATTTTTTACTTTTTAGTTATCACTGGACAGGTTTCTCAATCTGTTCATCTCATTCAACGCATCATTGTTGCTAGGTCGTTGCCGGTTATTTCGAACAGTCTAGCTAAATGAATTATCGCAAAAAGGGTACTCGACAAAAAACACATTTTTTTTTTAATCCGTTATTGTTTAAGCAATTTTTTCAATCTTCGTACAGATCTTGGGTAATATTGTTTAACACACGAAAAAAAGTTTTATGAGATTATCTTCATAAATGACGAAGTTATTAAATGTTTAATTAAAATTTTGAGTATTTTTTTTAAAAATCGCAGAAAAAAAGTTTTTTTGCGTTTTTATTTTTTAAATGACTGATTCTAAAAAAGCAAAGCATGAGCTGTTTTAGTACAGAATGTCGATTCATTTAAACAAAAAATTCATGCACATAGATTTATACATTATTTTTATGAAAATGCATCGATTTTGACTCATTTAAAAAAACTGTAAGAAATACAAATGTTATTCTTTTGTAAAAAACATTATACCGTATCTGGACGAAATAAATGATCTTTCCGATTCTGTAATTATTTTTCTCTGAGTTTCATAGATTAAAGTTAGATAAATTTTTTAAAGAATTTGTACAATACTCCATCTCAGTTTTAACTTGGCAGCGTTGTGAAAGGAATACAATGTACCAATCTACTTGAAAAATAGCTCTACTTTTTTTGTTCTGAATTTAAATCTAAGAAAATAGATAGAAATTTTGTAAAGAAATTGCATACGTTGTAGAAATTAGATTATTTTTACGTTGTAGAAAAGTAATTATTTTTGACAAATAATTAATACAGTCAATAGCTCAACGTTATGAAATTCCAGTTTGGCTGAAAACCGATTTTCGACGCCAATTTTTGTCATTGTTGTAACAATAACATTATTACAACAATGCAGACATATCAAAGTTGGTCTGCATTGTTGTAATAATGTTAATGGTTTTTAAGGTTTTTAATTAATATATTCTTAATTAATTGCAATATCGGAATATAAATGGTCAAAACATGCATTGTGATCCAAACTAAACGTGTATACAAAATTTCAGCTCAATAGGATGAAGATATCAGCTTCAAAATTGAGTTGCAAGATTCCACCCGAACAAATTACATACATACTTACATACATACATACATACATACATACATTACATACATACATACATACATACATATCATACATACATAACATACATACATACATACATACATACATACATACAT
>BMAO01010088.1:0-17293 GCA_019973975.1 Trichonephila clavata
CATTATAACGTAAGGGACGCGTTGCTTGTGAATATTACAATTTTAACATGAAATAAATATAGCATAGAGTAATATAAAGGCATTGCACATCCAAACAAATTATTTACATTATTTTATACAAAATTCGTAACATTGCCCCTCCTCAAAGACTGCACGTCCCGGGCAGTACAATCCCTGAGTAAGAGGCATCTATTTACAGACATAACCTATTCATTTAATAATCAAATACTCAACAGCAAAAAGCAAATAAATTCAAAATACAAACATAAATGACAACACTAAAATAGAACTAAGAAAAGAGTTAAATAAATCACATTATTTACAAAATAATTAGTGACCATGGTCTGAACTTAGGATCTTATTCTCCTTGGCCAAGGTAAGGGGCTAGCCTATTATAAATGTATTACCTTGGTTTTGTGTGTGGTGATTTCTGTATCCGAACCACAACGTCATTCAGTCTTTTTAGGACTGTGTAAGGATCTTCCCAGTTGGTCTGCAGCTTCGGAGAGAGTCCTTTGCGACGTTTCGGATTCCATAACCACACTTTGTCGCCTTCGTGGAGGTCGTGTCCAGTTGCTCTTGCGTCGTATCGGGTCTTCATCTTCTCTGAAGCCATGCCGATCCTTTCTCTAGCCAAATGATGCATTTCCTCCATCCGTGCCTGGAGTTTCTCGACATACTCCTCAGGCGCCGAAGGAGCATCTGGTGGCCGGCTGAACAAGAGATCTGCAGGCAAACGAAGATAACATCCGAAAAGCATCTGGGATGGGGAACAGCCAGTGGTCTCGTTGACGGCACTCCTGTAGGCAAGCAGGAAAAGAGACAGTTTCTTGTCCCAGTCCTGTTGATTACTGGATACCAGGAGAGAGAGGCTGTCAGGATGGTCAATGAACCTCTCTACCATGCCGTCAAGACTGAGGATGTAAAGCTGTTGTCCGGGTTTTTTCAATGGCGAGTATCTCGCACAGTCTCTTACAAACTGCAGAATCAAAGTTTCTTCCCTGATCGGAGTGCAGTTGTAGAGGAACTCCGTATTTTGGGATCCTGTGTTGAACTAGAACCTCTGCAACAGTCGGGGCCCCTTGGTCCGATATAGGATAGGCTTCAGGCCACTTAATGAAGTAGTCCATGACAACCAGGATGTTGTTGTTGCCATCTGATGATCTCGGAAGTGGGCCTAAGACGTCGAAAGCTATTCGTTCGAAAGGCGCTCCCACATTATACAGCTGGAGTCGTCCTCTGGTGCGTTTTTTTTGGACCTTTACGAGCAGCACAGGGATCACATGTGCGACGCCACTTCTCAATGCCACTCCGTACATTGTTCCAGTAGAAGCGCTCTCGTACTTTTTGTAAGGTCTTCATGACACCAAAATGACCACCAATTGGACTGCCATGGAGTTCATTTAGAACTGCCGATATTTTTGTCTTTGGGAGTATTAATTGCCACCTGAATGCTTTTCCGTCGTCAGACTACCATTTTCGATATAAAACACCATTTCTCAGGTGCAGAGAGTCCCAAAGAGCCCAGTAACGCTTCGTTGTAGGATGGAAAGAGGCGATGTCTTGCCAGCTGGCTTTTCATCAGATGACTCTTTGAATTCTATTACTGGTTTAATTTCAGGATCAGCCAGTTGATCTTTTCGGACGCTCTCGTCACTCCACAGGTCCAATTCCGATGTTGATGGCGTTGTAACTTGGCGGATTACTGGATCTATTATGCCAAATTTCTCTTCGACTCTCGAGCAGTATTTACAGCTCTCAGGACAGGGTCTTCTCGAAAGGGCGTCTGCATTTCCGTGTGCTGATCCTTTTCTATGGCGAATTTCTACGTCATACTCCTGTAGCCTTTGTATCCACCTGGCTACTTGGCCTTCTGGATTTTAAAATTCAGTAGCCAGGTCAATGATGCATGATCTGTTCGAAGTAGGAACCGTCGACCGTAGAGGTAAGGATGGAAGTGCTCCACGGCTTTTACGATAGCAAGCAGTTCCTTCCTGGTCACACAGTAAGTTTCTTTCTGGTCTGGACAGACACTTGCTAAAGTAGGCGATGACACGCTCCTGACCATCTATTTCTTGGGACAACACAGCTCCGATGCTCTCATGACTTGCATCTGTATCCAGAATAAATTGTTTCCCAGCTTCAGGATATGCCAGGATTGGAGCAGATGTTAGTGCGTCCTTGAGCTTGTTAAAAGCGTTGTTACACTCGTTCGTCCAGATGAATTTCTGTTTTGCTTCGTCAGCTTATGGAGTGGTCTGGCGATTGTTGAGAAATCTTTCACGAATTTCCGGTAATTACGTACACAAGCCCAAGAAACTCCGGAGCTGGTGAACATCCATCGGGCTTTTCCAGTTTTTCACAGCCGAGATCTTATCCGGGTCTGTTCGAACACCTTCCGCCGAAATAATATGCCCAAGATAGGCGACTTCACGCCGGAACAGGTGGCACTTGGATGGACTTAACTTGAGGTTAGCTTCCTTCAGCTTTTGTAGCACACGCCTGATATTGCTAAGATGTTCTTCGAAGGAACGGCCCACTATTATGATGTCATCAAGATAAACCAGGCAGGCCTCGTACGAAAGTCCTCCGAGGACTGTTTACATAAGGCGCTCGAATGTTGCAGGTGCATTACACAAGTCGAAAGGCATAACTTTAAATTGCCAGACTCCTTGTCAAGTGGTGAAGGCAGTCTTTTCTTTATCGTCAGGTTGGACTTCTACCTGCCAATACCCGCTCTTGAGATCTAGGGTAGAGAACCAGGTATTGCCAGCGAGTGTATCAAGCGTGTCATCTACTCTTGGAAGAGGGTAGCTGTCCTTCTTGGTCACATCATTCAGCCGACGCTAGTCCACACAAAATCTGGTAGAGCCATATTTCTTCTTGACCAAGACGATGGGAGATGCCCAGGGACTTGACGGCGGCTCAATGACATCATTATTTTGCATGTCTTTAATGAGTGTTTGGACTTCTTCCTGTTTAGCAAACGGTAGTCTTCGGGGGTGCTGCCTAATAGGAGGATGCTCTCCCGTATCAATTCGGTGCTGAGTTAGTCTAGTTCTTACAAAGTCCTCAGAAGTTCTTGAAAATAGGCTTTCAAATTCTGTAATCAGCTCTCCTGCAGCACATCTGTTTCTCGTCTAAGTCCGTGCTTCGTAGTAAACCCCTGACTAGATCCTCTGAAGAAAGGTTTTGGCTATTGCACTTTCGGTCAACACATGTGACAGGAGCACAAGCTGCTATTACCTCTCCTTCCTGGATGGTTCTGGTCTTATCACTTATGTTAGCCACTCTTACTAGGATGACTGACTTCGAGAGGTCTACTACCGACGAAGCCATCAGTACTCCTGCTTTTGAACTGTCTGGGTCAGGATAATCAATTAGGCCGAATTGGAATTTTCTAGTTTCTGCTACTAAACTGGGTATTATACATTCAGTTTTTGGTGATAATGAGATGTTGGATTTTGCTATAATTTTCTGGTTTGATTCAAATTGAGTTTGTAAGCCAAAAAGAGTGATGTCTTCAAATTTTGAATGCTTATTGCTACTTTCAAAGTCCAGTTTGAAGCTATTGTTCCTCAGAAAATCTAGTCCCAGGATACAGGGATCTGTAATATCTGCTACATATGCCATATGGTGATAACCGATATTTCCAAACCTTAGAATGATGTTAGTTTTCCCATGTACACAATTCTTGTCACTGTTTGCAAGGTAACGCAGGGCGGCGTCCAGATAATTTTAACTTTTGAGTTTCGAGCCAAATCTTCCCTGATTGACACATTGGCTCCAGTATCCACAACCATACGGCACGAGATATCATTAATTTGTCCAATCACGTAAAGTCCATTGTCACCGCCATTCACTGCAGTAATCTGCAGAATCTTGTGATGGGGTTTTTCATTATCTGGCGACCTCCGCCCCGCGAGATGGCCATATCCTAGTTTTCCTGTTTCGAAGAGACGGGATTCTCTTCCTTTCTTGCTCGGGGGCAGTTATTTCTCAGATGTCCCGTTCCTCCACATCCCCAACACTTGAAGTTTCGTTTCTCTTGGTTCCGAAGTTGAGCCATTAAAATTTGCATTTCTTCTCTCAGTTTTTCAAAGTCGTTTATCCACGGAGATTCAGAGGGCGCATCTTCAGTCACTCTAGCTCCCCGAATGGGATGGCGGTCTCTGCAACTAGCTTGAGTGGCGGCCTCCAATTTCAGGGCATATAATAGGGCAGATTTTAGATCCTGAACATCTGCCATTCTTATAGCCTTCTGAATTTCTCCATTCTTCAGTCTGTCCACAAAATCCTGCAGGGAAATTTCTCGCATATTTGCTGGGTGGTTGAAGCCAAGTTGGCGAGCCTTTCTATTTCAGAGGCATACTCCTGCAAATTTTCTCCGGTTTTCTGGAGTCTTGTTTTCATCTGCAGGCGTGCGTAGTCTTTGGAGTATTTCTGGCCGAACCGAAGATCTAGAGCATTATAGAGGGAATGCAAATTTATCCTCTCTGTTTCGGGAAGAGTCTGCAATATTTCAGCGGCTTCTCCTCTAAGGGATGCTGCCAGTTGACACGCTTTGATCCCTTCAGTCCATCCATTAGCTTCAGATATTATCGAAAATTGGGTCTTGTACACCTCCCAATTTGTTTTTCTATCATAGGTGGACAGCTTTACTGACACTGGAGAAGCAGTCAGAGGTACTGGAGAAGCAGGCACAAACTTGCTTTCATTCGTCGTATTCCCGCAAGCCAGAAGCTTGTTTTCAAAATCTTCCACCCTCTGTGATATAAGGCTAAAATTTCCGGAAACTTCTCTGATCGTTTCTATTTTCTCCTCCACTTTCTTTTTCATTTTCTCTTCAACTACTGCGATTTTTTCTTCCATTTTTACGGCTATTCTCTCTTCCACACTGTTTATTTTCTCTTCAACATTACCGATTTTCTTTTCTAGAGTATCTCTCAGCTCTTCTTGGCCTTTTCTGGTCTCTTCTGCACATTTTCCAGACCTTTCTGCATTTCTTGTTTAGTCTCTTCTTGGCTTCTCTGCATATCTTCCAGACCTTTCTCCATTCTCTCTCTAGTCTCTTCTTGACATTTCTGCATTTCTTGTTGGCCTTTCTCCATTCTCTCTCTAGTCTCTTCTTGACTTTTCTGCATTTCTTGTCGGCCTCTTCTAGTCTCTTCTTGGCTTTTCTTCATATCTTCCATTCCTTCCCAAGTCTCTTCTTGGCCACTTTTCAAGGCATTAATGCCCTCCAACAGAGTCTTCAGTTGCTCATCCATCACTCTTGTTATTGGCATAAAATCCCACTTCTGACACTAAATTGTAACGTAGATCGGGGTTCGAGGATTTTATGCAAAATCAGTCGTAAACAACAAGACAGTTCTTTAAGAGCGATGAGTATTTATTGTCGGAAATCAATCCTTGAAATACAGGATTCAACAGCAAAATTCACAGAATAAATAACAGAAGGTACTTCAACAGCACTCGGACACAATAAGCAGTGACTAAAATACACGTATGTAAATGACTATTCACAAGCACAGCCAAGCTAATCAAGTTCAAGGCAAGTCTACTAATCGCTATTCAAAACAATGCTCACTACTCGCTGGTTGAAATCAGACTGACTGTTGAGGCGAGAATCGCTCTATTTATAGCAGGGGCCGAAATTTCTGGAAAGATGCGCTCGCGCCACAGATCGTGAAATTAGTAGATTTCTCTACTAATTTCTAGAAGAATCCAGAGGGTCCCGAACTCACAAACATGGTCGCCAATGTCACCAAATTGGTCGCCAAAAATGATGCCAACTTAGCTCTATCGCCAAGTTCCCATTGAATCGCCATTATAACGTAAGGAATGGCGTTGAATGTGAATATTACAATTTTAAGAAATAAATATAGCATAGAGTAATATAAAGGCATTGCACATCCAAACACAAATTATTTACATTATTTTATACAAAATTCGTAACAATATATATATTTTTTCTTCATCACGTTTTTTTTCCATTTTGTCTAAATTTCCAAAAATGCAATTTAAATGTGATTAGTATTTTTCAAATTAAAAAAAAATTAATAAAAATTTTTTCCAAGAGGATAACATTTTTCTTCATGAGCAAATATTTAAATTTTCATACCATTAAGTCATATTTTGGAGAAATTATTTTTGACTTGCTATGTTAAAAACTGTTATTTAAACATTTAGAATTAGAGAAGACAATTTGAGTGAAAACATTCACAAGCTTTTTAACACAAGCTGTACAAATATTTTATATAAAGTATTTGAGTTTTAAAAATCAATTGCATTGGAATTTACATTAAATAAAGATTCTAATAAACCTCATTTAAAAGATGACAAAATTTAAAAAATCAATTTAAGCAGAAAATATAGTTATACATATATGCAAGCAATAAATAATATTTTTTCTCAACAAAAAAGTTGCCAAACTTCACAACCCTAGTTTGGAACAATAAAATATCAAAGTGTTTAAAAATGAAAATTCAGTTTGATAATTCAAATAGAAATTATTTCTACCAACACTTCAGGAATTTTATGCAGATTATCAACAGGAGTCAAAAAATTTAAATGTAGAATCTATAGGAACCTGCAACAAATTTCGCAGATGATTGAAAACTTTTTTAAATTATTTTATTTGAATTATGAATAGTTTTTTAAATGATTATAATTAATCAGATTTTATTTCAGTTGAGAAAAATTTTTGTTTTCAAAAATTTTATTACTTTTCTTTAGATGAATAAAAGTTTCAAAAAGGAGAAAACTTTCCCAATTTTTAAAAAAATGGTACTCGTATAAATAAATTAGCAACAAAATATTTAATAAGATTGGTTTTAAAATACAAAATATCTTTAATGAAGATATTTCCCTTCTTATTTATTGCATTTATTCGAATCTAAGCTGTACTATTTTTCCTCAGTTAATGCTACTGAAAATCGGGTACAGCTTAAAATCGAAAGCAAAACATTAGTTGGATGGGGAAATTGAGTTTCCATCCCTTTCAAATGAAAAATGTAACCGTCCATTCTGGTCACTCACATCAATGACTTATCTTAACCCCTAATTTATCTCCAATATTCAGTCTATCCTAAATGCTAATATTTAGAAAACTTTTTGTATAAGCTTTCTTTTAATTACCTAAACATAAAAGATATCAGTTATTGCATCAAGACGAGAGTTCACTATGATGCAAGTATGAAAAGGGAGGCAATTTTACATGCAGAAAAAAAGTGGAAACAAAGCAGTGGTCACTGAAAATTTGACATGGATGAAACAAATCTACGTCGATTGCATAAACAAAATGATATAATTTTTGCTCGTAAATGTTCAACAGTCTTATAAAAATTTTTTATAAAAAGGTTCCAAAACAAATACATTGGATGATATGAAAGACAACATAGTGTGAAAAAATGGCCACACCAGCACCATTTCTGAAGTAAGATGTGACAATGGGAGCAACAAATCATTTTCAAAACAAGGTACTGACACTTACAGTAATTATAAATTCGTGTATGCATTTGAAAGTTCTTAATACAGGTAAAATAAATGAACTTCATATTATTTCTCATTATTTTTTTTAAATTTCATAAGTGTGTGGGATGTTGATGAAACTTTTACACAATTCTCAAAAACATTTAGAGAATTGGGGGTATGGCTTAGAATCGATGAAAACAATTGGAAAATTTGGGGTGTGGCTTAGATTCGAGTAAATACGGTATATATATCACACTTAAGTGTGACAATATGAGCCTCAATATAGATTTATTATCATTGGACTTATTTAAGTGATGGACTTCCTCATTCTGAATTATGATCAGGTAAGTTCTTGATTCAAATTTTCAACCCCACTTATCAAAAGTAGAAACAAAAGACAAAATTCATTCCGTTTAAGGATCAACATTAAAATTTTCCAGTATAATACTTTAGGAGAGAAACATATATAGAATAGAATTGCAAAAAGAAACTATAAATTAACAGTTTAATCCTAATAATTCCATTGCTTTGAAATTAATCCTTAATTATGTTTTTCAGTGAGAAAAACTGAATACAAAACAATTACATGCACTATTCCAACAATTTTTTTTGGTAAAGAGACACTGATAAGTTCAATGAGAGACAAATTGGTGCATTCTGAACAGGAAGAGAGAAGCCAAAATAATATTAAATGTTTCTGAGTCAAGTAAAAGTAAATAGTTATTTATTACAAAACTTTAATATGACTATTTCTTAAAAACACAGAAATTCTTAAAATTATAGAAAATAAAATGTACTTTTTAAACGTACATCTTATTTTTTATGTACTGAAAAATATGAAGAAAAAAAATATGGGAAAAAAAGACTATTTTAATTTAAATTCCAATGTAGAAAATCTACACTTGATATACTGCAGTACTAATTAAATGCAATAATTATTTTTTACATTCTAAATTTAGTATAGCAATGTTTTTTCCATAATCACAACTCATGTCATGAATGTGAAGGAAAAAAAAACTTTTTAAAAAAATAAATCCAAAATGAAAAAATTTTAAAAAAAATAATATCCAATCTGTTTTGAAACATTTAATTAGTAGGTTATTTAAAACATTAATGCACATCCAAAAAATTAAATATTCATTGACATCAAAAGTAAATAAACTAAAAAATTCCATTCAATTTTCCATGATTAAGCTTTGTACTTAAAGAAATTTTTTTTCAGTCTTCTTGGAATAGTTTATCAGAAGACAAAACAATATCCTTTTTGAACCCTATTAGATGAATATCAGTGCTATTCAAAATTTAAAAGTACAGCATTAATTCATGCAAAAATACCTTGACTTACTTAAGCAAACCTAGAGTTATGCAATTTATATATCTCACTGACTCGGGTTTTTTTCTTCTTCCTTTAGTGAAACTCGGGTGGAATCAGTGCTAGAGCCTGATGAAATTGGTAACGTGGTTGAAGTTGATTTTTCCAGGAAAATAAATTGGTAAAATTAATGGAATTTGTAATGTAATTGAAGAACTTGTGCCTGTCTTACAAGAAGTGGATAGTGATGACATTCAAGAATTGATGGATTACCACAATTAGGAGCTGACAATAGATGAGTTCATACAAATGCATAAGTAAGACGTTGAAGAACCAATCAGAAGATTGAATGACAGTTGGTAAATTGATAGAAAGCCTCAGTTTAATTGAAAAGGGATTACAAATTTTAGAAAATATAGACTATGACAAAGATTGTAGTTTTTCAACTAAGCAAGGAATAAGTATATTATTAGCATCATGCTATGTGGAAATTGTATGCAAGAAAAAAAATATCTTCGAGTCAGCAGACTACTTTGTTAAAATTTTGGGAAAACTTCTGTATCAAAATAACTACAGTTTGATATTTTATATTTGTGTTATCTATGATTTTATTAACATTTTATCTAAATTATTATTATTTTGTTTTGTCTCCAGCCCCAATTAAAAACAATTTACATGTATTTATATGGAAAATCATACCCCGAATTACATAGTTATAACTCAGTCCCAGCTATCGCTTAAATTTTTCGGTTTTACTGCATAATTTTTCTTATTGCATATTTAAGACACTGCACAACTACTTAGTACGAGGTCCCAATTTTTCTTCATCCACATTTCCGATTTCATTTTGAACAATATATAAAAAAAAGTATTCAGGTTTAAGTTCCAAGTAATCTATTTAGAATAGCAACATCTAATACAAGTATATTATTTCCACTTTTCAAATTACAGGACACTAAGCAATATATCATCAGAAGAATGCTACAAAGGTACGAACAGAATCACATTACAATTACATTTTTTCATTTAAAATCTTCTAACTTTATAAAAAAGAAATTCGTCATTAAAAAAGAAAAAGGTAATTAAATGCATGAAAAACTCCTGAGCTTAGATACAAATACAAATGAATAAAGATTGATACTTATACTCAAATCAGAATAATAACAGAGAGAGATTACCACAAATTCCAATATAAATATATCAATACTTTTATAAATGATACTGCAAGTAATAAATAATTCCCTTCTGAAATATTTCAGTATATATAAATACTATTTCCCTAAGCAAAATGTGAGCAAACAAAATACTCCTTTAAATTTAAAAGAGAACACTAATATTTTGCAATATTTAAATAGGAGGAAATATGTTTACCAAAATGCATCTGATTTTTACATCATATAATATGAAATAGGTAAAATTGATTACATAAAATTTCTTTTTTTTTATATTCCAAAACAACTAACAAACTATACTGAAAATTTTTAATTTTAAAAGCTTTTTTTTAAATTTATAGTTTTACTGTGAGTCATGTATAAGAATACATATTTCCAAGATGAAAACAGTATGACGGTGTTGCTACTTCAAAATACTACTCAATTCAATTGACAAAAATACAACCTATTAAAACAAAGAATTTATTACTCGATGTGAGAGGAAAGAAAAGATTTTTTTGACAAAAAATGCCCCAATATGATACAAAAATTCCAACTAATATGTTATGAAATAATTTCAATAAAAAAATATATAATTTATCCATATCATTTTCAAATATAAGTATATTTTCACCACAAAGGGAAAATTCATAATTACAAAACGATATAATCCCAATATTTAACGATGTCAATGAATATGGAAGAGGAATTTCATTTTTTATTGTACTACGAGTTATAAATTCCTGTACTTTTTAAAAAGCACTCAATATTACTTATCTTGATATTCATTTCTTAGGAATCTCAATATAGAATTTTTGGGGGGAAAAGGACACCAAAAAAAGCAATAGAATGTACCGTAATATCAAAGAATTTTTCAAGAAAGAATCAAATGAAAAATTACCACATCAATATTGGAAAATTCCAATTATGTTGAAAGACAAAGTAAAATAAGTCTCCTTGATTAAGATTCAATTTTTTTTTTTTTTTTTTGTCAGTAGGTGAAAATGATTGTTTTGTATAATCCCCTTATATTTTAAAATGGAAAATCCTTCTACAACATACTAAGCAGCACAAAAAGCAACCATCTCAGAATAAGATGGGAAGAAATAGAGTAAAATACATGATTGAAAATGATGAGAATTACACAGATGAAAGTGCTTGGCTACATAAACAAAAGTTAAATCGCAATAAGAAAAAATAATAACACATTAAATTAAAAATAAACAAATTATAAGTTAAAAATGAAAATTTATTGTCCACACCAGATTACAAATTGATGAAAGAAAATGATAGAAGGTGCTTCTTGTACTAGTAACGTCGTCGTTTCGCTTCCATTCCATACTTATCCTCCATTCTGTCGTGAGGTGGTAATGGTGCATGCATTCCACTTCGAGGACCTGGACCAGGTGGTGGAACCCCCATATCATTCATAGGAGGTCCATTTGGTGAATAACCAGGACCCATTGGTGGTTGATCAAAACGTGCCTGTTATTCAAGAGTTGAAAAATTTAACAGTAGTGAATTCCAAAGTGACGGGCAGCCATAATGAAATGGTATGATGAAGAAAAATGATCAAAAGAAGGCACATTTGTATTGCGTAGTAATTGTATAAAGTTTATGAAGTTTGGAGACACCATCAAGCAAATACCGGCAGCAAAACCAAGGGAAAAAAGAAAAAAATAGGGAGTACAAGTTAGTAATTTGGAATTCAAACGTCTCAAAATACATGAATATTAATAATATAATTTCATTTAGGCAAACAGCCTAAGAGATTTTTTTTTAATATAAAATATGCAACCAGATCTCCATGCTTCAGAAAGCACAGTATATAAGATCAAAATTTCATTTGAATGCCCTATTAATTCACAAAGCATATCAAAATAAAATTTTGAAAAGTACACAAAATGCAAATATTTTTTTAAATTCTACAAAAATGAAATTGAAAAATAAAATCTAAATATGTATACATTTTGACAAGAGTAATTTTACATAATTTTAAAAAGCATATTATTTATATAAATCCCTTTAAAATAATTTAATTTAAAAGCAGCATTTTCACAAAACTTTACTTTATATTGAAAGTACACATTAAGTTTTTATTTTAAAATACATTGGTCCTGGAAAACGTAAGCTATATGAATCAGTGCGGATTTCAGCTCAATTCAGGCCCTAGGGGCAAAAGATCTACAGGCCCCCCTAGTCACTGGTGGATCAAAATTTATAACCAGAAAATCTAGTAAGTCCAGCTTATCTAGGTCTCTGGGTGCCTGCCCCTAGCACCCAATGGCTAAACCAGATTTGATATGAAGGAAAGCACAAAAGAAACTATCATTTAATTTCAAATTCCAAGGGGAAAACATAATATATATGGTAATATAGCCATAACGGCAAACAATTTTATCCAAATTAAATGAAAAGTAGAGTTTTCATAAAACAATGATTGAGGAGTTAGCAAAGCATTCAAAATCGAGAAATATTTATAAAAAATAATCAAATTTTTTTTAAACACACACATATATATTTACATAAAGCTGCTTAAAATGAAAAAGGACAAAATTGACAGTTGGATGTCAAAAAACTTTCTTGTGCATGAAAATAGACCCTTACATATTTTATATAAAAATAATATACCCCCAAAACATTGTGTTTAAACTAAGGTTGTGAGTGAAATATTACCTTAAATGTATTTTTTATGCATTATGTGAAAAATAATATGAAGGATGAACATAAATAAAAATACTATTTTCATTAAATATACTGAATAGTTTCAACATCATATACACACAGCTACAAAGAATTCTAAAATTCAGGTCTTCTACAATTATTAAGTACAGTACTAGCTGACAGCTATGCCAAGACAAAAAAAGATTAAAAATTTTTTATTCTGAAATGGTTTATTTCTCAAGGAATTTATCTTATATAAGTATTCTTTTGGATCATCTACCCTATAAATAATCTTATAGATTACATGCATTTAAAACATGAATTCATTCTTTCAACAAAATGTCGGAAGCTTATTATAAATAAGTATTTCCCATTTTCATAATAAAGTTCATTCTATACAAATTAATTTCAAAACATTTTATGTATGAAAAAGGTAGTCATTTTTAGCCACTTTTGACCATTTGGTGCATTCTGAGAGTCGGAATATGGTAGCTAAATTTTGATACGTAACACGATTGTTCATTGTGTTCACTCAAACAAAAAGTAATTAAAAAATTAACTGTTAATTTTTAAATAGTTAACTTCAATTTTGATAGAAAACAATTTTATTATTGCATGGAAGCAATTTTAGAAAGGAGAAATATCTAAAATAAACTTTAAAAAGATGCAAAAAGTAAAAAATTGCAATATTTAAAAGTAAATATAACTTTTTACATCATTATAACAATCGATCAGTTACTTAACATTCAAGATTTAAATTTGTTTATATAACTCTTATTCAAATTTTTAAAAAAACTCAAGATTCGAATCACATTTAAAAACCATTAAAAATTTGTTACTTCATTAACAGGAATTTCACATAAGAATTTTTATTTTTAATAATAGCTTCTTTTAAAATGACAGGAAATTTTGTACATTGTTACTTAGATTCACTTGATTTTCTTTATTCTAAGATTATATGTTTTCTCTCAATTATCATTTATAAAATAAAATTAATTCATTGAGATGAGATTTTTTCAATATACAACAGTAAAGTAAAAAAAATGCTCTTCATTTCCTAATGGTTTTGTAAACATATGAAATTTAAATTCAATCTGAAAAAAAATTTATAAACATAATGCTTTTTTTTAAATCAGTCTAAATTTTAGAGGAAGTTTTAAAAAATCCAATTTAGGATATTGTTAATGCAATTGAAAAATCAATATTAACAACGAAAAAGGATATTAAATTTATAGAGAACCTCGATATTTTACAATATTAGAAATGAAATTATAGAATTAAAAAAGAATACATTCATTCATTCATGATTAAAATCAGTATTTCAACATCAAAAACATATATTCAAAAATCTAACTAACCTAATTCAAAAACTTAAGCACAAAAAAAAAAATTTTGCATAACACTTTAATAGTCAGTAGCATACACATACTACTGCAGGGGGATTACATTTTTAAACAAACATAAGAAAGTGCCAAAGCATAACCTTGATGCTAAAAATAAATTCTGTTCTCATGGAAAGGGAAGAAGGTGAACCCCAAAGCCACACCTTTTGTGTATGCCCCACATGCAATATATAGTTGATACTACTGTTTGTATCTAACATGTCTCAACATAAATTTCTAGACAAATCATTACTAAGTAGCTACAAAATAAGCTATATATTTTTCCATAGTTTTTTAATTGAAATTTATACTTAGCATTTAATACACTAAATATGTTAACTTTTCTTTTTTTATTGACTAAAATATCCAAAGTCAATACATTATATAATTAAAATGAGTATGTAGATGGGGGGGGGGCAGTCTTTCATTAATTTTTTTTTCATATTTTGAAATAACATCCCCCCTTTTCTTTAAATCTGCTTAAAGCTTATAAAAAAAATGTGCAAAATAACATTTGAAAATTTCATAAATAACAAATCCTGCTTCAAAAAAAATCATTATAAAAAAATTTTTTTTTAAATTTTTTATACCAAAACACTATATTGATAAATTTTTACAAGTTCCATAAACTTTAAAATCATAAAAGTTTTCAATAATGGGTTCATTTGTTAAGTTAATTTCAGGGATGTGTTTTACCTTTTCTTCAAAATTAAATCAATCCATCTGCTTTTTCTTACCAATCTACATTATTAAAATTCGAGAGTAAAAAGAAGTAAATTTGTATGTGGGGCTACTGATCAACACGGAAAAGCACAAAAAGTTCCATAAGATGAAAAACATCCAAGAAATCCATTTTGACCACTTAAACACCAAAATTACAATTATTTTAAAAGACAATTAAAAATCTCACAATGAACAAGTGGCCTTTTCGTGCAATGCCATCAATCATGCAGAGATTACGAAGGATGGCAAGGGAAAGATTTCATCATTTTTAGTCATTATGAAAACTCTGCCAACCTTCTCTTTTTCACTTAAGTCAGACAAAATAAATAAAATAAGGACCACTTATCTTACAAGGACACTGTATAATTTTTTTAAAAACAAAATAACTCTGTATTTTTTAGAATCTTCGAAAAATTAGACAATTCTGCTGCTTTTTTATGATTGGAATGTTTGAAAAGCTTTGTATCTTTCTCATCACTGTGTTCAATCAAGTTTACATTGTGGGAAAGTACATGATTTTCTCTTTGACCAAGTAATTTAACATGTTAACTAGTATGATACTTATCAGGTTTTCAGAGTAAAAAAGCAATATTTACAAGTTATTTATCAAATACTACAGAATTCATATCTACACTGTACTTGATTTTTGAAAAATTAAAGTGATTTCATTGCTTGTTTAGTTAGGCATCTGGTAAAACCAGTTCAAGGCCATTGATCACCATAAAATGTGCTAAAAGTGAAAATAATTTGAAAAATATCCTGAATTATGTTGAAAATGGAGTGGAAAAAAAATTGATCCATAAGAGAAAAAATTCGTTTAATAGAAAATACACTTCATTATTTGGAGGTTATTTTATGAAGAAATTAGTAAAATGTTCTCGGTTCCAGGAAAAGGTTTCAAAAATAGAGGTTCGTTACAAGGAAGTTTGAATGTACATATATATATATATAGCTATTTATGGAGGTCCAAGATTACATCCACAAATATCAAATACTACAGTAAAATATCTATGATAAAAGCTCAAGGATGTGAATATTTCAAGTAATAAATTTATCAAAATAGTTTCAGTAAACAAGGTCATTATCAAGTAAATTAAATGCTTAATAAACTCCTTAATTCGTGAAGTAAGAAAGGTATAGTTCAATAATATCGATAAACTACTTTAGCATTTTGAATACTCCACCATCACGGTGAAAGAACATAATACATAGAGTATTAATACCGGATGGCCCAGCGGGTAATGTTTGAAAAAAGTCCAATAGATGGCGCTAGGTGCACATGAGTGAAGCCAAACTTTGTGCGCATGCTCCGGTGAGTGGGCAATTGTAAATGTGATGTTCCTTCAGTCTGCGGTGCGCTTTAGCGGGTGATTCTCGTTAGTAAAACATGAGCAAATATTCGACGGATTGTTCGCGTCTTTATGGTGCTACAAATGGCCAGATGTGATGAAAATGTGAAGGCAGTTCAACGAGCATGGCAGGAGAAGTTCCACAACAAGAATTGGCCAAACAAAAGGACTATGGCAAGGTGAGTCGTTTTGTGCGTTTTACGGTACAAATGTTTTCCTTTTTGCTTCCATGTTTGTTCTGAAAAATGTGTTTCAATCCTCTTCCCTGTAGACTGTATGCCAAGTTCAAACTTACTGGATCGGTGGAAGACGATAAAAAGGCTATGGCTACTGCTACTGTAGTCACAGACGGTGCAAAACAGGTCGTCGACAACTTTTTTGCTGCCGATCCGACCCGATCTGTAAGGAGAGCAGCAGAAATGTTGGGAATAAAGCATACATCACTTCAGCGAATAATGAAAGAGCTCGAATTGTCGCCTTACAAAATTCAAGTAACCCAACCTCTCAACGAAGACCATACACAAAGACGATCTGAGTTTGTACAGCTTATGCTTGAAAAACTTCAAACAGGTGAAATCGATGTAAAGAAAATTTGGTTTTCAGATGAGGCCTACTTCACTTTGGATGGCCATCTGAACAAACAGAACTATCGCTACTGGGGCAGAGAAAGGCCGGAGATCACTGTTGTCCGAAGCCTCCACCCGAAAAAATTTGTGTGGTGTGCAATATCCTCACATGGTGTGTTTGGCCTTATTTTCATCGATGGAACTCCAAGCGCGGCAAATTACAGTAAGTTCCTGGACGAGGAGTTCATCCCTTTTCTACATGGTCATGACTTGGTCCAAGGTCATTGGTTTATGCAGGATGGAGCAAGACCACATCGTACGGCGGATGTTTTCGAGGTGCTCAATGAGCATTTTAGCGATCAAATCATTGGGTTAGATTACCCATCGCACTTCCAAGGTGGTATCGAATGGCCCCCATATTCACCAGATCTGAACCCCTGCGATTACTACCTATGGGGTTATTTGAAGAGCAAGTCCTATGAACCTTCCAGAACTCAAAACCGCCATTACAGCTGCTGTCAACACAATTGACAGTGAGGCCTGCTCACGAGTAATGGTTGGATTCCAGAACCGCCTAACTGCTGTCCTTGTTAAAGATGGCAGGCACTTCAAACCTCTTTATCATTAATTGCCCAATATGTCCATTCAATAAACGTCATTAAATTCTTCT